>LPNX010755482.1:221089-242115 GCA_001517045.1 Pseudotsuga menziesii | reverse complement strand
AATTCACATGGCATAGATGCGTTTTGAGGGCTTCTATCTAGCACATGAGTAAAAAATCAGGTTTTCATCGCCAAATTTGGCCAAAAAGTGTTACCCATCTTCATGAAATCACCCAAAATGCATGTACACAAGTAACAATGATGTTTTTCTATGGACTATACCTTATCATAATCCAACAATGCCAAAACTAAGGGGTATTGTTTCTATGACCAATGTTCTTGAACCAAAAATAGGTAAATGGGTCTACCTTTCATCTATCAAGTGTCAATGGTTTTTCCTAAGAGTACATAGGGTGATTCCTTTAACACATGGCTTCGTCCAATAGGGCCTCATCACATAAATATTCCCATTTTGATTATATATTAGGGGTTTTTCCACATTATAAGGGAGAAAACAAATACGGATTCCTAGAGTGGTCTAGGTCATTTTACTTTTGCTTGTGCTAAAAGTATCCAAATAATTGGAGATAAACAAGATATAAGTGCTATGTTTTAGTCAAAAAATCCAAAAACTCTTGCACACAACTAATAATGGTGTATTCCAATGGATTATACCTTAGAATAATCCAACAATGTAAAACCTAAGGGGTACCATTCCTATGACCTGATTGCTTGAACCAATAGTAGGTAATGAGTCTACCTTTAATTTATCAAGAGTCTTAGGATTTCCATTAGAGTACACAGGGTGATGCCCTTAACACATGACTCTGACTAATAGGGCCTTGGTTCACTACTAAAGTTGATAAGTACTAATCCATCCCTCTATGAAATATTTGAAATTTAGTCCTTTACGTATGGATTTTCTCTCATATTATAGATGCAAAGTTAACATTTCTAGATCCAAGGTTAAAATGGGTCTATGTTGTTTTGAAAAACTCATTTTACATCCCAACATATAGGACTTGTGTGATCAATGGCCCAATGCCATGCTTACATCAAGATGATTCTTTATAATTAAAAAATATATATACATGAATAATACTATTTCCATTGTTCTATTTTAATCCTAGATATATCAAGCTCAAAACAAGCATTATGTTGTTACCAAATTTCTTAGAGAACTTATCAAATTTCTGTTTAGTCACGACTTACAAACTTAGTGTCAGGGAAAGCCCAACTTGTTTAATCACTTACTTATACTACATTAAAATATAATCCTTACAACCTACTTCTGTGCCTTTCTAGAGAATGGTTGGATATCATACATCAAATAGTACGTTCATGCTTTTAAATATATTCCAAGGTAAGCTACGAAAGTTATTTTATGTTTTTTCCCCTTGGATTCTCTTAATATGAATCGAGGGCTCCTGCTTCGTTACACATTTAAAAAAATACACTTACCCTTTTCCTTTTCAACAGTCCTCTTGTCTCTGCATAATACATCTAGGCTCGGAAAAAACATTTATTGCTTCTCTCTTAAACGGTTCCATCCAACTCCAACCACTTCTACAGATTGTTTTTGTATCCCTTGTCAACTCATCGAAATCAATAACTCCACGATTTTGTATGTCTATATTTGATGGGACCCACAAGAACCCAAATCTTCTCCCGGGTGCCTTCAACTCCCTTGTGGTGAATGGACAACTACAAGAAGGCTCTTCCATCAAAATTTATGGGTGCACATGCAATTCCCTTCAAAATACCACATGTGTTTCCCTTACCCTATCTATTTCCCCCTTTTTTTCCTTTTAATTCTTCTTCTCCCCCCCAACACACTTTTTTCTCTTTTCCTTTAACTAATGGCCTTTTTGAAGAAGGACTATTAAAGTGATCGATATTCAAGTGATCCATCGCAAGATTGGACTTATGGGGAACCCATTGCCTCTACAACTTCTAGACAAAATTGGAGAGCCAATTGAATCCTAAATACCCAACCCATTGGCCTTGTATAAGAAAATGATATTCTTTGCTCACCCCAACCGTCAACTTCAACACCAAATGTTCCACTTACTACTACTCCAATCAAAGCACTTAACCCGAACCACAAAAATGGCATGTTCAATTTTGGGTAGTTGCGAAGACAAACATCCATGAGCACAATTACCAAAGAACACTTACGAAATTATTACGGAGAAGAGATCTATGTCTCCATATTTAATGATTTAGAAGACTCCTTTTATTCCCAAATTCAAATTGGAATAGTGTGCATTGTCTCTAATGGCACAATCAAAGAAATAAACCATGCGTATAGCCATTTGAGAATCCATCTTGAGATCATCCTTTCTACCATGTCGACCATCCAACCTTAATTACAAGATTTCCCCTCTATTCTCTTGCATTGCTTCCACTTTAATACGATAAATGACCTTTAAATTGCAAAGTTAAATTCCATGGTTGACCTTATGGGAACGATCATTTTTGTTTCCCTTGCATCGATAGTCCGGAAAATAGATGAATTAGAAACCAGTGGGGGAACTCTTGGACTGAGAGACATGGCATACTTCATTGTAAATGTCACACTCTGGTGACATCATTTCCATAATGAGGGATCTCAACTTGATTCCTTGCATTCTTTTGAAAAGCCTCTAGTCCTCACATTCAAGGGTGATTGTTTTATTGAGTTCAATGATAGGAAAATTGGAATTGTTCCTAATAGTAGAATTCTTATTAACCCATATATTGAGGCACCTCATATCCTTTAAAAATGGTTCCATGACAATGGACTTTATGCAGCTTTACCATCATTGATCTAGAAGTATATGACCTCTTCGCCTCAAGCATACCAAAATAAAACATTCTCAGAATTACAAAGCATGAAACCCTTTGAGAAGGAAATGTGGATCTTTATACTCGCTTCTATCATTGAAATTAACATGGACGACTTCCACTTCCTTGCATTCCCTCTCTTTGTTGATGGCATACAATGCAGGGAGATTTCACATAAAACTAACAACATGTGGCATTGTAGTAAATATGATGGTGTCTTCTAAGAGTGTGATTAAAGGTACATACTGAAACTTTCCCTCCAAGACAACACTAGGAAAATAAGCAATGTCACATATTTTGATGATGCAACAACCCGCATCTTTCTGGTCTTTAGCAAAGAGGTTCAACTCAAGCTTGAGGAAATACAATCAGTGTCAACTCAAAGGAGGTTCTTTACCCCTCTACACCAACTCTCCTCCTCGAAGAAATACAAGCACTCACTTTTGTAAAAAAACTTATCACATGCCAAAATTTGACTTACGATCTTTATAGAAATTTCCACTCTCTACCCATGTTCACTATAGACTCCCTCCTTCATGTACCTCCATATATCACATCCACCTATGGGCCCACCTACATCATCCTATGCTCGCCAATGTTCTCCAATTCATTTCCTTCAAAATATGTCTTCTTCGACTTATTCATTATCAATTGTTTTCTTTTCCCATGGTCTTGGTAACTTACTTTTATGTAGGATTTTACATTTATATAACTTAAATTCTTGTTGCTATTTCATGTACTCACATAAATATATATGTTCTCCTAGTCATTCAAGTGCTATATTTTTAATTGATGCTTAAAGTAGTTCACATACACTATACTTTGATATGTGCCAAACACATACGTGTGCTCATAATTCCTCGTGGATCGAGAGGGTTTTTTTCACCCATTTGGGAATGAGGGAATCCATTAAACTATCTCCAACCTATATATGGGGAGCTTTGTGGCGCGGTGACAGAGGTGAACCTAGGGTTTCATCGGCATTGAGCTTCGCTGCACCGGTACCTGCGGTTCTTTGTGGAGTATTGGGGGGTTGCGCTGGGATTTTCAACACCCTCTTCTTTTTACCCACTTAGGCAGTTTTGGACTGGTGGGTGGTATCGCTTGGTTTTTCCACACCCATTTCTTTTTCATCCACTTGCAGTTCCTTCGGCAGTGTGCAGTCTCTCCCGGTGTCACGCTGGTGCTCTTATTTGGATTGTTGTCGGGTATGTATATCAATAATAGTTCTTTGCACAGGGGTTGACTTTGGGGCACTTGTTTCTCGGTGATGATTGTTGAATGGGTCGATGATTGCTTGCACGGGATGATGGGATTAGCCCGCTTTATCTTTTGAGAGCTCTGGTGCCTGTCGGAAGATTGCACTGCATATTTTTGACCGGTTTGGGGGACCATCGAACTTAGTTGGGTTTGCGGCCTATATTTCCTGGACCGGGGAGTGGTGTAGCCCTCGATTCGGCACTGTTTATGGCATTGGTTACCTGTGGGGAGGGGTCTTTCCGGTGGCATCCTTTATGAGATCTAGCACTTGTCGGAAGACTTCTCTGCAGGCCTTTGACTGATTTGGGGGACTGACAAACTTCGTTGGGTTTGCGGCCAGGGTTTCCTTGAACGGTGTGCGGTGAAGGCTTGCGTCGGTACTGTTTATGGCTCTGGTTTATGGTATTGTGGATATTGGACCGGTTGGTGGTTTATCTGTGAGGAGGGGTTCTGCCGGTGGATGTTGGGGTCCTACATGTCTCCTTTCGGGGGTTTTCTTCTTTGAACCATCTTCTATTCTTGTTGGAGCTGGTTTGACTGAGGGGTCAGTGAATGTAACCCTCTTTGGTCTCTTGGGTTTGTTGGTGCGCCTGCATTACTAACCGGTCCGTGGTGTTAGTACTATCCAATGAACGAATGCGGCTGAATCGGTGGACGGGCACGCTTCTCACTAGCTCTCAGCTCTGCTGTTAGGTTAACCTGACTCTAGGTAACTCTATTCGTTTTTTACTACTCTTTTTATTATTGTTTCTAGTGGGGTTTTTTTTTTCGTGGCTATTCTTGGTGGGGTTTTTTGTGGCTATTCTTGGCTATTATATGGATTTCACCCTCTTATGAGGGTTAGTACCAACCATTAAAAAGTGGGAATCTCTTTTTTTCATTTTTGTTCTGGTACTGTATGTGGTTTCTGCGGTGGGGTATTTATGTGGTTTCTAGTAGTATATGAGCACTGTTTGTGGTGCTTTGAGGCTGTTTTTTGTCTTCTAGTATTTTTAATTTTTTACATTTATACCTGCCTGCTCTATTTTATGAGGTAGCGTTGTACCCTATTTTTTGGGCTGCATTGAACCCTTTATTCTTGTGGTTGGTGTGGGGTCTGGGGTTATATATCTCTGTTGTTCCTTGGGCCGTTGTTTGGATTATTTGGCTGTTATCTTGCTGGGTGTATTTTATTCTACCTGTTGTGTACTCTAGGTTGACTATTGGCTCACCCCTATATCTCTATCTGGCCACCCTTAATTGGGTCTGACCTGGGGGTGATCTTAGGTATTGGTTACCCCTCTGTCTTGTGTCGCTCCTGTGTCTACCACTATTGTTACCTCGCTCCTTTGGGATATGGAGGGCCCGACCGTGGGTTGTCAGCCTACACACCCTGGGAAGGGACGGTTACATTATTCATCACGTCGAAAGGATAAAGCCCTTAAGGCCTCTGAACATAAACCTCGTTTTGTTCTCGAACATTATGTATATTTGGACAAGGTGGAGACCCTATGCCGTAGGGCATTGATCAGTAGATTGGAGTATTGTACCATGTCGAAAGAGGGTTGGGTTGATTGGGAAACCCTACATTGGAAACCTCTCATACATTATGTACCCTCGATTAGTCTACCAGTAAATAAATCGCTGGTATTTGTCTTCTTAGAAGAGTCTGATGCTTCCCTTATTCTGGAAAAACTTTGGCCGGTACTTGAAGGTTCTATTGTTTTGAAGAAGTGGCACTTGGGGTTTGATCCTCTTACTGAAATAGTGACTGTTAGACATCTCTAGGTCTTGATACCTGCTTTACCCTTTCCTCTCTGGAATAAGGATGTCCTTATAAATCTGGCTAACCTTCTTGGTTGTTTTGTTGCACTTGAGAGGGATTTTCATCTTATTTATGATAAAAGATTAGCAAAGATACTGGTTGAAGTGGATATCACCAAAAGACTTATTTCAGAAATTGACATTGTGTGTGGTGATATTATTATCACCCAGAGATTGGATAATCTGCATATGCCATTCAGGTGTAACTTTTGTCATGAAACTGGACACCTCTGGAATACCTGTCACAGTATCCGTACTGGTATACCTATCAGGAGTGGATTTAACTTCATACCTGTCCCTGATCTGCCCCATCCTAAACCTTGTTCCCAGCCTACTGCTCCCATGGAGGATTCCACTGACTCCACCGATCTACCCCATCCTGATTCTAGTTCCCAGCCTTCTATTCCACTGGAGGACTCCACTGATCTTATTTATAATTCATCTTCTCCTTCCACATTTGATGACCTCTCAAAAGGTTAGATGATGTACATTGAAGACATGGAAGTTATTGCTATTCATTCACGTTTAGCACCGATGGAGAACTTGGTCTCTTCAACTCCGGTTTTATCTTCTAAGCATATTGATGCTGTTGGCCCTCCTCCCATTACCCTGGAGCACTATCCCTCTCTCCCTCTGAGCTCTTCTGGACTATCCTCTTCATCCACCCCTTCCTCTCCTGCTGGCTCCTCTATGCCTATTCCTTTAACCACTTCATCTGGTCCTCCTAAAGCTCTGGCCTTCTAGGACACTTCTCTCCTTACTACTCTCTCTATCTTCTCGAACAAGACTCCTTTATCCCCCTCCACCTTACCATTGGACTCTATCCAGTTTAAGGATGTGACCATCAGAAAATCAAAGAAGCCTCCTCGGAAGGGCACTGGGGACCCGAAGACTTACACCCCTCTCTCGACTCGTTTAAAGCAGGCAGCCAGAGACTCACCTTCTTCTCTTGTTTCCTCTCAGGTACTTAGAGCATGTACACTTGTGGAGCCCACTTCTCCATGAAGATTTTATCCATGAATATCTGTGGGTTTGGGGGATTAGCCAAACAAAAATCCCTTGGTGTATTATTATCTGACCTTAGACCTGATATGATCCTCTTACAAGAGACGATGTGTTGTCATGCACATGCTCTTTACCTATTCTCTAAACTTAAGCTTGGTTGGGAATTCTGTGCTTTTGATGATTCTGGTCTCTTTGGTGGACTACTTGCTGGTTGGGACCCTCACTTGGTCCGTTGCAAGGCTTTTACTTCTCTGGCTAGTATTGTACTTAAAGCTATCTTTAAAGGTCTGGAAGAGACTTTTACTGTGATAAACTTCTACGGTCCCTATGCTCAAATAAATACCTATTGGAACAACTTGGTGTCTGGTGGTCTTCTGGGAATGCCTAATTTACTACTGGCAGGGGATCTCAACTTCACATTATCTTCTGCTGAAGTCTGGGGGCTTAAGACTAGGTTGGACCCCTTGGCATCCTATTTTCCCCAGCTTATCTCTGGAAATAAGTTGGTTGATCTTTCTATGTACCCCTCTGCCCCTACCTGGAGAAATGGGCGCTCGGGAGCTGCTGGCATTAACAAAAGGTTGGACAAGTTCTTGCTTTCCAAGTCTCTCCTTCCATGCTTTTCCTTCTATAGGACCTAGGCTACTCCATCTGATGTATCAAATCACTACCCTATTTGTTTGGAATGGGGTCCAAAAAGCTGTGCTCCTTGTAGGCCTTTCAAATTTAATAGAGCTTGGCTGTTGGAGGAGAATTTTGCACATTTGGTCCTTTCCTCCTGGAAGGCTCCTCTAGATTTGATTGATTATTGACATATGGATGTACTCACCTTCAAGTTGCTTAGACTTAAAGGCTCTGTGAAGGACTGGGAAAGGGATAAGAATCTTGAAAGGAAGCAACAGATTCTAGATATAAATAAAGGCATCTCGGACTTATTATTGGAAGACTCTGGTATTTTATCAGTACTTAATGCTAAAAGGTGGGAAACTCTTCAGAAAAAGAAGGGTAAATATTGGGCCCATGAGATCACTACTCAGAGGCTGAAGAGTAGGGTACTGTGGTTAAATGCGGGGGATGCAAATACAATATTTTTTCACTCCTTTGCATCTGCCAGAAGGAATACAAATACCATTTGGTCTCTAAATGACCAAGAAGGAAACTCTGTTTCGGAGGACAAGGCACTTAAGCGACTTGAAAAAAATCACATTAGTGACCTTTTCAACGATGATAAGTCCTCTGATATTACTGAACAACTGAATGTTGTCAGGCTCTTTCCGCACATGACTATTGATGAAGATATTGATTGCTTTCTTAAGCCCATATCGGGCCTGGAAGTTGAAGCTGTGCTCAGGGGGTTTAAGAAGGATAAGAGTCCTGGACCTTGTTTGATCTGGTGGGGGAGGATTTGGTACTGGTTGTGGAACAAGCCAGATTACATGGTAAAGTCACGGGTGCCCTAAACTCTACTTTTTTGACCTTGATACCTAAATGTGAAAAGCCATTGACTTTTGCTGATTTCCATCTGATCTCCTTATGTAACCTGGTCTACAAGATTATTTCAAAGATTGCTGCCATCAGACTTAAGCCTATCTTAAAACGTTCACTGTCAGCACATCAATTTGGTTTTCTCAAGGACAAACAGATTACTGAACCGGTTGGTATTACCCAGGATTTACTACACTTGATTAAGACTAAAAATTCAAATGTCTTGGTATTAAAACTGGACCTAGTTAAAAATTTTGATAGATCCAACTGGACCTTCATCAAATTGCTGCTCATTCAGATAGGTATCCCTCTTATGGGTGTCAATTGGATTATGGTTTGTGTCACGAGCTCCTGTTTTGTTGTATTAGTAAATGGAACACCCTCAGATTTTTTTTCCTGTCTCCAGGGGGCTTCGTCAAGGTTGCCCCTTGTCACCCCTCTTATTCATTTTGATTATGGAGGGCCTTAGTTGCATTATTATGGATGCATAGCACAATGGATTGATTATGGGTTTTCAGTACTCTCCTCATCTGTCCTTAACGCACTTGTTTTTCGTGGATGATGTTATTCTTATTGGTATTGGCACTATTGAAGAATGGAGTTCTTATAAAGGTGCTCTTGATTTATTTTGTCGGGTATCTGGGATGTATGTTAGCCCAATAAAATCTTATTTCCTCTATCAGAATGTGGATTCTGACATCAGGGGAAAAATAGCTGAGCTGTTTCCTTTCAGGATGGATCCTATTAATGTGGGTTTCAAGTACTTGGGATATCATCTTAAACCTTTGGGGTACCACACCTCGGATTGGAGATGGATGATCAAATTATTTGAAAGAAAAATACATAACTGGACTTATAGGTATCTTTCATTTGGTGGCAGAGTGGTCCTCATTAAAGCTGTGCTAACTGGGTTGGATGTCTATTGGTTTGCTTTAGTTAGATGCCCTAAATCCATACTAAATGCACTGCGCAAACTTATTTTCTCCTTTCTCTGAGGTTCTTCTGAAGGACATCAGAATTCTCATCTGGTAAACTGGGAAACTCTTTCCTTACCTATTGAATTTCGGTGGTTGGGATATCAAGAATCTTGAATGGTTTGGGATTTCTCTGAGACTTAAGAGTATGTGGAAACTACTTACTGGTACAGGGATCTGGAGTAGGATTATTGTCCATAAATACTTAATGAACAGACCTCTTGAAGATTGGATTCGTGGCCAGACTTTCAATATTATTGGTAATTCATATTTTTGGAATGGGTTTATAAGGATTTTTGAGTGGATTACCTATTAGCTAGGATGGAAGGTGGGTAATGGATTAAAAATCAAAGTGGGCATTGACCCCATTGCTGGGCACAACTCATAGTACTTCCTTTCAAAGGAGCTCAAAGAATATCTCACTGACCTGGGGATTACATATCTTGCACAGGCTCAAAATCTAGATGTTTGTGGTATGGATGGGACTGACTGGTACTCTGCCTCAGACCTGCTAGCGGTCCTCCTATGTAAAAGGTCTGTCACATGGGGGTATTAGGATTGGACATACTGAGGACAGGCTGTTATGGATGTTTGATGAGCAGATGGGTAAGGTGACAACAAAGAAAGCATATGAATTTATTGTCTCAAATCACAAAACTGTTTTGGAAAATGATATTATGATGAAGACTTGGTACTTTAATATTCCCCTTAAGATTAAGTGTTTTGTGTGGCTCACTTGCAATACGAAAATTAATACTTGGGACAATTTAAGCAAGAAAGGATGGATCAGACCTAATAGGTGCAGTCTCTGCAAAGAGGAAGCTGAATCGGTTGATCACCTATTTGTTAGCTGTCATTTTCTGAAGGAGGTGATCTGTGGGCTCAACTGTATTTTTGATGTGAACATACTATGGAATGCCCCTACTTTTTTGGAAAATCTCTCTAATTGGGTATCAAATAGGGGTTCTTTACTATATCTGCCCCTTTTCCTTATATGGAATATTTGGAAGGCCAGGAACCGTTTATGTTTTGATGATCAGAAACCTATTATGAATATCCTGTTACATATTATTTTTGAGGAGGTAAATACCTTTAAGCCTCTTCAGAAGCACAGGCATAAAATTAGGAACATTGGGAAGTCTCCTACTTCTGTGTTTCCTATTATCTTTTTTGATGGTGCAGCTGCAAATAACATAGGTGGAGCGGGCTTCTGTCTTTGGCTGAATGGACATCACCTTCTTGCTTTCAAACTTGGATGTGGCAGATGCACAAATACTAGAGCATAACTCTTAGCACTCTAGGCATCACTACGGGTCGCCAATGATATTGGGTTGCCTTACCTACATATCTTTGGCGACTCCTCTGTGATTATAAATTGGGAAAAAAAGGAATCTACCCTGGACATGGTGAATCTTGAGGCTTGGTGCTTCAACACTAGAATTATCATGTCCTCATTTACTTGGGTGGATTTCAGTCATGTCTATAGGGAACATAACAAGAGGGCAGGCATCTTATCCAAGGAAGGATCGCACTTGGCTCTGGGCCATCTCTTACTTATTGAATCATTTGGAAATGAGATTATTGGGGTTGACTCATCACAGGTTTTTTGGAATATGCTCATTCTATTACAATTTATCTCTCATGATTCATTGAACTACTATCAGGTATTGTTGAGCAAGCTACTACATGATACAAGAGTCACTCTCCTTGCTTGGATCAGATTTCTGGGCTCCTGTTATTTTCTCTATGGACATAGATGACTAATTCATACAGCTCTCTTATGAGAGGGATATTTTGTAGTGATTCCCAGATGCTTTGGGTACCTCTGTATTTCTGCGGGTATCTATTTTGTTTTTTTGACATATAAATGTTTGGATCAGAGATTATTACCTGTTATTTTTGTGTTGTCCCTTGAGGCATATCTGTAATGACTGAAGATGTAAAAGGTTCCTTTGATTCAATGAATACCAAGGAATGGTTTTTTCGACTGAAAATAAATAAATAAATTAATTAATTAATTAAAAAAATCCCTTTATTTATTTCGATATGTGTGCATCCAATGGTGCAATTTTTTTTACATGTATATAATGTGATTTCTTATTGCTCTTTTATGTACTATGCAATTTTTTTACATGTACATTCTTGTTACTATTTCTACTTTGTTTTTCTTTCTTTTTTTTCTCACATACATATATATGTAGTTCACATACACTAATATTCTCTATGCAAAAAAGCACATAAGTTTATGTAGAATCCCTTTATTATTTCGATATATGTACATCAAATGTTGCATTTATTTCACATGTATATAATACAAATTTTGGTTGCTCTTTTATATAATATGTTACTATTTCTTTTTTGCCCATATATACATAAGTTTCCCTGACCTTGTCTATCCCCCCTTTTTTTTAATTCTTCTTCTCCCCAACACACTTTTTCTCTTTGCCTTTAACTAATGGCCTTTTTGAAGAAGGACAATTAAAGTGATTGATATTCAAGTGCTCCATTGCAAGCTTGTACTTATGGAGAACCCATTGCCTCTACAACTTCTAACCAAAACATGACATCTAGTTGACTCCTCAAATACCCAACCCTTTGGCCTTGTACAGGAAAATGATATGCTTCACTTACCCCAACCATTAACTTCAACACCAAATGTTCCACTTGCTACTACTCCAATCAAAGCACTTACCCCAACCACAAAAAATGGTATGTTCAAGTTTGGGTAGTTGTGAAGACAGACATCCATGAGTACAACAACCAAAGAATACTTCACCGCAATTGATATCCTTGCTTGATTCCAATAGACTATTGTCTCTCTTGACACATTGGTATATAAACGGTGGTGGAATAAAATACTTACCATAGGAGCTGCTCAAGAAGTAGTCTAATGCTTTGACGATTTCACCCGGTGTTAGACTACTCCGTTAGTTGTCACCGTTAACGATAAAGGCCTCCGACACTGTCCATCCCGGTCACTTTGGTCTCTGTGAGCGTGTGCCCTTTTCACGAGTGTCCTTCACCTGGTCCCATCCCCGCAGTCTCGTCGTCGCCTCGATCATCTATATGTATGCTTTGATAAACGATCTTGTAAAATTATTTTGGAAAACTAGTTGTGAAGTCAAATTCGTGAAGATAGGTTGGAGCGTAGTTTCTGGTGACTACCCAGACCACGAGCCTTTTTTTTTCCTGGAACCTCAAACTAGTCCGCCCTCATCGCTACAGAATCGTCTCCACAAGCCTATTTTTTTTTCCTAGAACCTCAAAACAGTCAGCCCACCTCTAGTAAATCAAGTTATAACCAATCACCAGGAGCCTTTATAAAAGGACATAACACATTCCACGTCACACCATCATGATCCTCACCTCTAGCTAGCATATCAATTCCATCAATCATTCAACCATTAAGAGTCATGTACAATATTATCGTAAGGTTCTTCATGGCTTTGCATGGTCAATTGAACAATGTTCAAAATGGTCTCATAATTATCCATACACGTGGTGCCCTCTCTTGAATAAAACATGTAAGCGCCAAAAGGTTTATATGGGCTTCTGGGAAACCGTGTCTAACTCCTTTGGAGAACCATGTCCAAGGGGAGATATTGTACAAGTATACTGCAAGACATTATTCAGAATATTCTTACAAGCATCTTGAATAAAAGAAACAGGTTTATTTGAACTGCCATTAACCATTATGCCATGCCAATGAGGCAAAATAGCAATCAACGGCCCAACAATGGACTCAAATGGTGCAAGGAACATCTGAGAAACAATATCATGTTTGGAAACCACCTGACAAAAGTTTCCCCAAATTCTCATGACCAACTGCTTCAACAAGTCTTTCATATCCCACTAAAGGGAAACCAAATGTTATACAGAAGGGAGAGCAGTCAAATGTTTTCCAGTATCCATAGTGTGGCCAAGGTTTCAAGTGCCCCTCCTATGGAATGACCCACAAATATAATGGGTTTCAGGTGCCTTTGTTTTGAACACGTATACATTTGCATATGTTTGATCAAGGAAGACATCAACACAATGTTGAAATAAGTGACTAAGTATCCCCTCTTTTTATGAATGTAAGATCATTTTGTCTTGAAAGTTAAATTTTTTTACCTTTGCTTGGAAATATGTATTCTCCATAATATGGAGAAACAACTTAAGAGCTCATTTTTGGATGAGGGCTGGTTGATCATCATTACCCTTGAGGGAAGCAGACCTTGAGGGAAGCACAGAAGACGTCGTTGTCAGTTTGTATATTGCCCTCTCCATATTTCCTCCCGTTGACATTGAAATGTCCTATCTCCTGAAATGAAGGGAATGAAACATATGCAACTCCTTCATACTCATTCAAACTAAAATTCTTTAAGTTGTTTGCACGATGTAACTCTTTCCAAGCCTTGGACAGAACTCCACATGAAAGGAAAGTTGCAATATCCTAACCAAAAGTGAACCTATAACAACATTTCTGTGAATTAGCACCAAACCGAAGAAGTAGGTCAAAGACAAATTCTTGGATTTGCCTTTGCTGGGATGAATATTTGATTCACAATTCATAGTAGATGCGCAAAGGGGGAGTGGAGGAGTCACCAAGTAGTAGGGTGGCCAGTAAATGCGAGGGGAGGAGGCCACCACTGGAAGACGGATCTGCGGGGATCTTGTGGGACCGGGTAAAGGATGCTCGCCCAGACTGGGATGGACAATTATGGAGGCCTGGAGAGTTAACAGTGTCCATTAACAGAGTAGTCTAACGTCGGGTGAAATCGTTGAAGCATTAGACTACTCCATATCGAATTTTTAGAAGTACGTAACTGTTTGTTGGGAGAACTTCCCTTTAAAAAGGAGATTGAAGTAAAAAGAGAAACACACTTAGCATTAGAAGGGGAGAGAGCATTCAGAAAATTGAATTCCTTCAATGACAAATGCATATTTGCACTCAAGAGGTTACGGCTTACGTATTGCACAGAGCTAAGGGAGGTATCTTTTGATGACGGAGTTTGCACCAACTTGCAATATTTGTTTTTGTTTTTGTTTAAGTAATGTGAATTGAGGCAAATAAGGGGGTTGTATAGTCTGCTAAAACTTGTAGATCACCAGATCCATGGATGTGCAAAAGTTGAGGAGCTATCCGGTCTCGAAACATTGATATATTTGGAGATGTTGCATATTTCGATATGTGAAAAGCTCCAGACCAATATACCAGGGTTGGGGTAGCTCAAAAAGCTCTGAACAATGTATGTCATTGATTTCCCTCATATAGAAGAGTTGCTTGGTGCAGAACATTTGACCTCTTTGGAGTTGTTGGATGTTGGGAGATGCGAGAAGCTCTTGAGCATACCAAGGTTGGGGCAACTCACAAAGCTCCAAATCCTATATCTTTCTACATGCCGTGAGATAGAAGAGTTTCCAGGTGTGGAACACTTGACTTCTTTATGGACGTTGGACGCTGAGGGATGTGAGTATTAAATTGAGCACATAAATCTGTGGACAAACACACAACTCACAAGATAGATCACACAATTTACTCAGTTATTAAAGAATGAAATAGTGCAAAAATGGCTTGCAGCTGTGAATGCTTTTCATTAATCAAAGAGTAATTAGATAATAATTACAATGAAGTACAATTGCTTTAATAGCCATAAGCAATTCGAATCGACATGAGGAAATTCGAATTGATTAGACTCTACTTGACTGTAGGTAACTAAGACCTTGTCTAAATCACTATCGGAGGACTCAATAGTTAACTGACCTTTTCTAAACCATAACCGGAGTTCATCGAAGCTATAAAACACAACTCAAGTGTTAGATTCAGTGTTGACTAAGGCTAACCGACTATGGTAGGTGAGAAATGCGCCCCTCCTGAGTGTAGTCATGTAAATCTAGCACTAACTGAATGTAGAGGATTAGAACTGAATGTAACTGACTCCTAACTTAGCTTGACTAGTCATCAACTGAACTGAACTGACCTTGGTTGGTTTCGACACTCCCAATGGCTCCTAAACTTATGCAATCAAGTGAAATCAGTGGAAGTATTCCTCGATTAGTGTTCCCCACACTTTAGTAACTGAAACATGTGCCCCAATTAGGCCAAGTGGACCCAGTGGTGCTAGTGACTAAAATAGACTGGATGGACTCATGATTTAGACATATGACCAAATTAGACAAGGGAGGATTAATAATCCTAACACCCCCCCTGAATGCTAACTTGGAAAATCTGTGGGCCCTGATAACTAAGACCATAGGTCACCCATTACATCATGTAAAGTAAAGCAACTGCTCAAAAACAAGGTGTTGGGGAAAAGCCCCCCCCTCTAATTAAACAGGTAGAATCAGGATCAATCTGGTTCTTCTGTGCACAGGTATCTTGGGGCATGGCATGTGAACCTCTCCATCATTATGTCCAGAGGAATCTTCCTCTTTGGAAGAAGAATGATATGCTCAACTACATCATAAATATAGACAGCTACCGGATGAAGACTGGACCCATGTAGAGCAACTGAAGTCAACTGATAAGTGAGAAAAGGTTCTTGAGGATTCAGAACATGTGAGGAACACTCAAGAAACTGATATGGTACAGCCATGAAAAGAAAACCATGATTGGTAAGAACAGCCCCAAGTGTTAGAAGCAAGTGTCCAGGCGGATGCAGAAAATCTTCCTCTTTACTAGTTCTATGAGGAGATGAGCATGTGATCAATGGTAGAGAAGCACTGGGACTATTGAGAGCAAACGCTTGAGCTCCATAGTCTGATGTAGCTTTTGAAATAGCTAATTAATCACATGATAAAATATCAGCGACCTCATATAAGGAAACTAACACCAAATCCCCATCACCAGTTTTGAAGAGAAAGTGCGGTACTTGATTTTTCACACCGGAATTGGTGAGAGCAGCTACAAGCATGACTGAAAGCTATTGGATTTTAAAATATGAACCAAATAATATCAGATCAGAAATTAAATCAGATCTAAATAAGTTCACAACATATCCAAAACTGTGAAATGAAATCAAGTCCCCAGCAGCAGTTTTGTAGGAGACTTGCGGTACTTGTTTCTTCACACCGTTGATGATAACAACTACAAGCAGTACTGACAGATTATGAATTTGATATATTAAACCAAGAAATATCAGATCAGATATAAATAATATCATATGAGATCCAATAAGGTTAATATCAGATTCAAATAAATGGTTAACCGAGACAGTGGATGCACAGCTTTCTTCTTCTTCAAAATTCTGAATTTTGGTGCATGCAATCCTGTAGGAATTTGCTGGAAAATCTAGATCATGGGGAGCGAATGGATCACTCTGGTAATCTGATATTTCTTCCAAAATATCCAAGGTATCACATATTTGCGTGCCATCAGCAACATTAGAGGGAGAAAAATCAAATTTCTCTTCACTTTCGAAATCAATTACTGGTAAATTTTGCACAGAATTCAAAGGAAAATCACCGGTGAATGTTTGCATGGAAGTGCAGCAGTGTTTTTCTTCAATATCAAAGATTCAAATGTCTTCTTCTGTTTCAGAAATATGAGGAGATGAGATATCAGAGATCTCATAAACTTGCGAAGCATTAGGAGAAGGAGTCACTGGATGGAGACTATCTTCAATTCGAATTGACTGTGTAGAAGCTTCTGCTTCTTCTTCATCTTGAACAAATTCATCAGAGAGAGTGGAGGCTGAGAATTTTGGACCAGGAGTGCTTATGGTGCTGGATATTCTCTCCAAAGTTCTATTATGATCCTCATCAATCACTCCAAAGGTTCTGTCTAATCTTGTCCAGAGTTCCTTCGGGTCTTCAATAGATCTGCTGAGGTAGTGCAAGCTAGGAGAAAGACCCATAGCTATTGTTCCAAAAGCTCCATCACATTTATTCTGCCAATCATTCTCACTAAAACACTCTTTACCGATTCCAATAGACACCCTATAGAGACCTTGTCTCATTAGAGATGCAATCATCTTCTTCTTCCATTCTTAATAGTTTGAGAATAGGGAGAGAAGAGGAACTGATGAATCCATTCAAGGTTGTACCTGCAAAAACAAAAAAAGGGGCACCATAAGGTCAAAAACCTGCACATTTCAGGTTTTCATCACACCCAGTATAGTTTATCAAGCAAGATTGATCAACAATTCCTTAACTTGGGGTTTTAAGTGGTAAACCTTCTGCTTCTAGTGCAGAGCTGGAAGGAGCAATTTTGCTCAAAAAATGATCTAGTAGGAGATCTAAGGAGGAGAAGTGCCTTGTTCGCCGAGGCTGTGATACCATATTAAATTGAGCACATAGATCTGTGGACAAACGCACAACTCACAAGATAGATCACACAATTTACTCAGTTATTGAAGAATGAAACAATGCAAAAATGGCTTACAGCTATGAATTCTTTTCATTAATCAAAGAGTAATTAGATAATAATTACAATGAAGTACAATGGCTTTAATAGCCACAAGCAATTTGAATCCACATGAGGAAATTCGAATTGATTAGACTCTACTTGACTGTAGGTAACTAAGGCCTTATCTAAATCACTATCAGAGGACTCAATAGTTAACTGACCTTGTCTAAACCATAATCGGAGTTCATCAGAGCTCTAAAACACAACTCAAGTGTTACATTCAGTGTTGACTAAGGCTAACTGACTGTGGTAGGTGAGAAATGCGCCCCTCCTGAGTGCAGTCATGTAAAACTAGCACTAATTGAATGTAGAGGACTAGAACTGAATGTAACTGACTCCTAACTTAGCTTGACTAGTCATCAACAGAACTGAACTTACCTTGGTTGGTTTCGGCACTCCCAGTGGCTCCTAAATTGTAGGTATTGGTCTAGGAGGCTCCTAAACTAATGCAATCAAGTGCAATCAATGGCAGTAGGCCTCAATTAGTGTTCCCCACACTTTAGTAACTGAAACATGTGCCCCAATTAGGCCAAGTGGACCAAGTGGTGCTAGTGACTAAAATAGACTGGATGGACTCCCGATTTAGACATATGACCAAATTGGACAAGGGAGGATTAATAATCTTAACAGTGAGAGCATACAAGGGTTTGGGTACCTCATAGAGCCGAGAGAACTAAATGTTTAGAAATTCCATGAGAAAATAGAGCTTCCAGGTGTGGAACATCTGACCTCACTGGAGAGCTTGACTATCATTGATTGCAAGAAGCTCCACAGCATACAAGGGTTGGGGCAACTGACAAAGGTTACAGTACTAAGTGTTAACAAGTGCCATGAGATGACAGAGCTGCCAGGTGTTGAACATTTGACGCCTTTAGAGGAGTTGAATGTTAGTGGATGTCAGAAGCTCAAGAGCATACATGGGCTAGGAAAGCTTAGAATACTAGGTGTTAGGGAATGTCAAAACCCCAAATTTTCCGAAAAATTTAATTTTTTTTAAAAAGCATATAATTTCAATAAATGCAGTCACTAATTGTTTAATTAGTTATATGTTACTAAATTCATATCTGAATTATCTTTTGATTATGTTTATCTTTATAGGACAGTTTCTTTCTCAGTTTACTGATTTGTTTTCTTCTTGCGACCACAAGGTGGAACTGTCATGAAAAACTGGGCTTACTTAGCTTTCGAGCTAACATAGAAGTTTTTCTTCTCTTACAGATTTACAGGTAAGAGGTTCGGATGCTGCTTATCAAATTTCTAAAGTATTCAATGTAAATTCTTCGCACAATATTTAATTCAGTAGAAGAATATACATGCTAGTTAGTTTCCAAAGCTTATCGAGGTACAATTATTTAAACTGTCTTTCTTTTTAAAATGCTAAGGAAAGAAACTCAGTTCTGCTAGTAAAGGTTACAACTTCCTTCTTCCTGGTAAATATAAGTTTATAGTTCTTATTGTTTACTTAACTAATAGAAGTCTATCAACTTAAGGCTTTACCCGACAATTATTCCATAACACAACTAGAGTTATTTTCTTAAGATAGATATTTTTATCGTGACCTGGTTTTATATAGTTCCTTTCATGGATGTAAAAGGAGCATGTCCTTAGTGAACTATACTTAATGAAAGAATAATTAATATAATTAATGCATTCATCATAATACCTGTTATTATCTTCTTTTGTATTTTATTACCAAACTTTACTACTTAATAAATACAATAAGACCAATGGGGATAACATTAATAATAGAATATTTGCTATGGTTTGATTCGACAAACCTCCTCAATGTCAACCATTAGTATACTTTTATGATAAAAGATATAGATGTTGGTTGGAAGAATACTTGTTGTAAGCAATGTTCTTACTAAAGCATAAATATTATTATTTCGTTCTATAATAATGTTACAACACTTAGTTTTTATCAAGATTGTAACTGTTTGAAGAAAGAATTATTGCACATCTAGATGGAGAGGTCACGAAAAAGACCCTGCCATGAAAAATATATGGTTTACCCTTAAAATCTTATAAACTTGATTTCATACATCCTAAGCTTGTATAAGATACTAGGGCATACACTTATTATCATTGTTAGATTATATTCTTTTGATTTCACAAACAAAAGTCTACTAGAATAGTAATTGCCAAACCTTACCTTTAGAATTCTCTTACTATAATATAAGGCATATTCTTTTAATCATTTGATTGTTAAGTAAATAAATGACATGGTAAAACGTACTAGGTCGTAGTATTGACTACGCCCACGAAGAACAAGGGTTACATCTCGTTTTATATTATTTAACGATGGTATACCATGATTTGTATGACAAGGGGGTTGTATTATTCCCACGACTTGTTGATTGGTAAGGTATAGCTTGATTATTAACAAATCTTTGTTTCATGCAACGTATGAACAGGTTGACTTCGGCTAGGGTTGCAATAGAACTTTCACTAACGCACAATCAAATGATTGGCAAGGGAGTCTTTCTTGTAAAAACTCGTTGCAACTATAGACAAACAACCCATTTCATGCAAAAATTTAAACGACGTACGTGACATCACTACAGCCAAGTGACGCGTGAATAAAAGTCTCTCCCCTTCAAACCCTAAGCTCATTGTTTCAGCGAGGTTATCGGCCTCCTGCCGCTCTGCACTGTGCTCCTATCTGCAACGTCGATTGTCTTGGTCGTCGGTAGTCTCCTTTCTTGATGTTTGTCTTTGAAGCTCCTCCTGAATGCTCGACCGAGAAGTGTTGTCCCAAAATTGTTGTCATTTGGGTTTAAGTTTGCGTAGTCTCTTTAGGCTTTTCTCCGTTCTAGTTTGCTCAGTTTAGAATCCATTACTGTACTGTCCTTTCCTTAGTTTGGGGATGACAGTCGATGTCCATAGTGGTCGGATTTTAAGGTTGTAGCATTTACAGTTTTACATCGAGATTGACTGCGACCCAAGCATTTTTACCGGTTGAACTTGTTGTTCCTATCCTCCTTCCTTGTAGGTAAATGTTGGGTTAGTAAACCCTCCTGCTTCGCAGCAGATGAAGGACTTATCTTCCTCACGCCGAAGGTTGATTTACTGCTCGCGGGGTTCGCACATCAAAAAAACCTCAGGTAAAAGAAATTTATTTAATCAATTCGTTATTGTGTAGTTTTAGTTTCAAAACCCAGTTATTCAAATTGCAATGATTTTAAGACTTTCTCTTCTCTATTGTCTACAGGTATCGACTCTCCTCTCTGCGTGGTTGTTCAAGACTGTGGCGGCTTGCAAGTTAACGGTAAGCCTGGTTTAACCATGGCATTTTCCTCCTTGTTGGTCCCTTGGGGACATTCATGGGTTGGACTTCGTGGTTTGTAACCCTCGCGGTTTTCTTGGTTCAATTAAATGAACCCGTTCGCTGTGGTTTAAGAGATT
>LPNX010755482.1:190349-220727 GCA_001517045.1 Pseudotsuga menziesii | reverse complement strand
ATATATACGTTAATGTTGTACAGGTTGTAAAGCCTTACTTTGCATATCTTGTTTAAAGTCGAGAGGCCTTAAGGAGTTAGACGCTTTTTTGTTAACTCTATTGTATACTCTGATGTATAATTTTGACTCTGAAGGGTTTTACCCTATCTTGATAGTATTTAAAAATATTTACAGCTTCTTTATTTATCTTGTAACTTGTGTGACTCTACTGTAAATGGTTTTTAGTTATTATTTCTAAAATGTAAAGATTGGTTGAGCTCGATAGGTCGAGCATTCTGTCGCTCTGAGGGATAATTCCTGTGCGTTATTTTACTTGATTTTATTACCTATAATAATATTTTTCTATCTTCAAAATATATTAGAGTTACTGTACAGGGTTTTTATAATAGTTTATTTTATTACAAAGAATTATAAAAGGTTGTTTTATAATTATTTTTTTTAACCTTCGGAGACCTTATAAAGACTCTATGTTTTTACTGATTTATTTAAGTATCTGCTAGATACAGCTTGAGTACAGAGATTATACTTGTTACTGTGTATTATAATGGAACATAACATTGCTTACTTCATATTAATACTGTTCTTATAAGAACTTATTTATTACCTTTATTCTTTATTTATTTATAATCGTAAAAATAAATTAGTATTATATTACTGTGTTTTTACTGTACTCTATACTTTACAGAAATACTCTCTGTATTTCATATTATCTTGATTGTGTTACAAATTTATTATTTATAAAATAAAAGTAAAAGAACTAAGTACTACATTTGTTGACAATCTAAAAGTATAGGTTAGCAATTATAGAATTTGTTATGCTTAACTAAATAAACCAAATAGATGAATAATATACATTACTATCCGTAAATAAAATATGAAATTGACTATCTGTAGAAGTAAATCAATATTCTAGCTGTTCTTTCTTTCAATTTGATTTCTTTATACATGCAATAGTTAATTAATCTAAACTGTAAAGAAATAAACTGTAGAGTGGTAAAGCATTTTTAATTAGCTTTACCCTACTCTAGTTTTACTATTGTACTCTTCTCTTGATTTCAAATAAGCAATAAAAATGACTGAAAGTAACTATTCTATCAGAAACTATTTTATCTACCCATTCATACTACTGTCAGTAAATAATATAGCTTCTTTCTCTGTTCTAAAAGACTGACAGTTTCAGTACAGGTTAATACAACTGATACAATGACATTTCTTCTGATAACAACACAAAGAAAATACTCTATAACTCCATTATCATTCTATTCTGCATTTTCATCATACTATTTTTTATTTATAATTTGACCCCTGTGTTGGAGTACGGTCTGGTCACTCCAGATGAGGAAAAACACGGGAGGGGTTTTGTTTTTCATTAAAAGATTCTATTACTAAACAAACTAAAAACAACTTCATTACTAAACCATCTAAATCTTTACATCATAAGCTACAAACATAACATTCAATCATACACAGTGAATAAAACAAAGACCATTAGATGACAGAACCTGTTCTTGAGCTTGGTCAACAACAGTAATGGGAGGCTGTTCCTCCCTACCAACTCCTGGAGAGCGCTCAAACAACAAATCCTCAGGACCCTCGAGCTTGCTCTCGTCTCCCTAGCTGGAACTAGGTGCAGTAATAATCAATACTAGTCTTCAGACTCATTACAAACCCTGAACTTATCAGTAAGTTCTCTCAGCTAGTAAGCTGTAACAGACCAAGTTAGTGTAGATTCTCTCTCTCAAAACACCTTCCTTACAATTTTTCCTTTTCCCCAATGAATTCCTTGAAGATCATTCCTCCTGAATGATTCTTGTCCTGGAAATATATGAGCAACCTCAGTTCTATTCATTGGGTACTTTTAAAAGATTGCCTAGGTCTTTTTTGGGTTAGTTGTCATTTATTAAGCCACCTGCTCTGATCCCACTTTCTTGGGGAATCATGACCCCAAATGTAGGGAAGTTGCCACCTGCAACATAGGAAGTGTTTGAGGATGCCGCCACTTGTCTTTTTCCCTCCACCTAGTTCCTTCCACCAGTTTGACTAGTAACACTCTTATTAACAGCTCTCCCATGCTGTTGTCTCCACTTTTTATTTATTAATAATAAAATATTCAGAATTACATTCCACTTCTTTTGACTCTGCTGAGTCATCAGTTCCTACTTAGCATTAAATTTAACATAATGTCTTATGAAATCAAATTAAACAATTAACATTATTTTACAAAATTGGGGTATGTGACAGGGAATGCCATGGGATACAAGAGTTTCCCAATGTAGAAAATATTTTTTCTTTGGAGGAGTTGAATGTTACTGCATGCAAGAAGCTCTAGAGCATACCAGGGCTACAAAAGCTAACAAAGCTTAGACAACTAAATGTTCAGATATGCTATGAGATACGAGAGTTGCGAGTGTCCCAAATTGCAATGGAGCAAGGTAGTTCTTGAGCAGCTGTGCCAACAATTGTAGGAAGGCCTCAAATATGAAAGACAAAGCGGAAGATGTAGTTGTCTGCAGTTTCTGCAATACATGTGTGTTCTATGCTTAACATTCGATTATAACGAGCAATTGCTCCAAGGAGGTGCAATAATACGTGGATAAGGTGGTTGTTATAGGAGTAAGCTATCTACCTAATTATTTACACTGGGGAAGTGGTTGTTAGAAGAGTAAGCTATCTACTCGACGATTTACATCGGGGCCCACTCCACGATGCACGATGTCTGATAATAGTTTAATCCATTACCTTTCCGTAAGATGGAGATCCACTGGGTTCTACTTCTTATAAGTAAAAGCTTATTACCCTTTCGTGAAAGAGAGATCCACCGAAGAAGATAAATGTATTACATTATTGTGTTCTTTGCCAGATTCCTGGGACAACCGAATTGTTGCAATAGGTCATGGGGACGTCACTTAGGAACCGATATGATATCATTTTCGTTCATATTGGGGGGTTAAAAAAAAAATTAAACCAATATATCGGCACTATATTAAGGGTAAAAAGTTTTTTTCTTTTTATTTAGTATATAAATATGCAATATCATGAGGCATGTTTTATTGCAAATGTTTGCCCGCGACTCTGCCATATGCCTGCGTGAAGCTGCATGTGTGCTGCATAGCGTTTTTTTCCACTGGATTTGCTTGTGGGTTTGTGGTGGGTTTGCACCTCTGCCATATGCTTGTGTGAAGCTGCATGTGTGCTTCATAGCGTTGTTTTCCACTGGATTTGGTCGTGGGTTTGCACCTCTGCCATATGCCTACGTGAAGCTGCATGTGTGTTGCATAGCATTTTTTTCCACTGGATCTACTGCTTATGCTATATATACTATTGGTTCTACTACTGGACCACCTGAAACTGTCTCTGGACCTGGAACTAGAACCCACGCCTTTGATTTCTTAGTCGATGGGCCAACCTATGCCTTTGTTAAAGGTGCTGGGTCAATTGCTTATGCTTCAACTGAATCTACGACTATAAGATAGGGTTTCTTTGGGTTTGCAGCATGTTGGAGGAGTGCACGCATAACCATCGCATAACAATGTTGGAGGTAAGGGATACTATGTTTTTATACACTGTCTGATCTAATTCTTTTTCTTTGGGTACACTGTCTAGTATAATTCCAAGTGGTACACTGTCTGGTCTAATTATTTTTCTTTGGGTAAATATGGGCTTTTAAAAAATTCATCTACATTCAAAGCATTTGACTCAAGCATAGGTTTTGCATTTTGTTTTTTTCAGTCTTCTTTTCTGATCTCTGGTGGTGATACTAGGTTAGAGTTTCATTGATTGTACTTACATCTCCAAGTATTCTAGTGGTTAATCCTCTGATTAAAAATTCCACTTAATTCTTTTCTTTGTTGGGGCTCTGTTCCACATAGCTTAGTCCTTTATATAACTTCTGTCAGGATGTTTAGTGATTCCTTGCTGGCCAACTGATGGCTTACATATCCCACACACCTTGTTTCCCCATCACAACATATGCAAGATAGACGAAATTTACCCCCATCGCCATATGAGAAAATGGCTAGACATGTTGTCAGAATTAGTTGACTAGCTTGCGGTTTTGCTAGAGTTAGTTGATGACTATGAAATTGTGTGGCAAGCGTACTATTGTTGTTAACGATTGCTAGGTTCGCATTTATGTGATAAGGGTCTTTGGCAATTTCCAAATGCAGAAGGGAATGTCCATATCTAGTTAATTCACCTGTTACAGTGCAGGTTCTAGCGCCGTTTTTTAATCTTCCATCGACATTCATTAAAGGAAGTGAGTAGTAATCATTAACATAGGTTTCTTTCACATCAAAATTGAGTAAACTCTATGTCATTGTAGTGTATACAGATAATGATAATATAATGAACAAAATTTCACATTGAAAGGTGTAGAAATTTTAGAGTTACCAAAACTTCAACACGAGCTTGCAAGACCGTCTTCAAATTGGGATTTTATAGGGAGTTTCATTACTTTAAAAAATTTGGCCTCAAACCTTAACTTGAAAAGTAAGTTACTTTCCATTGTTTGTAGAGCACTTTCTAGGGTTAGAGAGCTCAAACTTTTGTTTTTTAAGCAGATTAACAAAGTTCAATGTCTGTTGTAACCCTGACAAGTTTGTTGATCATATGACATTAATGAGAATGCATTTTTCGAGCAGTGTGATGATGTACTGTCATAAGAGCAAAAATGTTGAGAAAGCTTATGTCGATGTTACTGTAGTTGCAACAAAAAAATTGTCAAAACTGCAGCAAGATTGTAACACATAAATAGAGAGTTCCATCGTAAGATTGACAAATGGGAGCAAGTTTATGATTAGGTTTTTGTAGTTGCGGCAAAAATTTATTTGCAACTACCTACATACTCTGAGATTATTCATCCTACCTACATACTCTAAGCACACATCTACCTACCTAGTCTAGGATTATTCATCCTACCTACATACCTGAGCACACACAAGCCTCATATTTTTGGCCTCCTAATGCTATTGCATTTGCCTTTCTACACACATATGTTCTCAAATCCATCTCATCAAGGTGTAGAACAAGCTGGGAATTTCTCTAAGCTCCATATTCCATAGATCTAAACCCTCTGGATGGGTTGACACATAAAACAAAGTCCAAACAGACAGTGTGAATGAAGGCAGATCCATAATATCTACTTCAGATTTTCCTAATAGGTTAGGATACCCTCCTTATCACTAGATAAAACCTTGTTGATCCATAAAACTTACAGGTGGATTGGTGTTACACAGATAATTATAAAATAATTTTAGATAATAATAATCAAATTTATGTTATTAGAGATAAATAATAAAATAAATATAATGTAATAGTTAACTAGATAAATATTCAAAGTATGTGTCCCTGAATGAAAGGGCACAACATGCTTATATAAAGGCCTACATATTGTAATGTATGAACATAGATCATTCAATATTCAATTATTTATAATTATAATATATCTATTGTTCATTGTATTGAGCAAATTTAGTAAGCTTTATGCTTCATTGGTATGATAGCATCGTTCTGTCCGCACGCATCCACCTTCCATGGAGGAAATTATCTCCATGTTGAACCAAACAAGGAGAGAGATAAATTATAAGTCTATCAAATGGGAAAGCCTATGGAGAAGTATATTAAAATCACTACTAAAAAAATCAATTGAAAGAGCATTTGATAAAGCAATAGAAAATAACAAGAACCTTGAAATGGATTTATGCAACATTATGCAAAAAAATGGATTTATGCAACATTATGAGACATTTATGCAACATTCTGCAAAAAAATGGATTTATGCAACATTATGAGACGATGATGATTATGAGCCAAAAAAGAACAGTAACATGATACCAAGTGATGGATGCGATCAACAACACCACCAGGATTAAGAAGAGAAGGAAGCGGTTACCAACCCTTGCTAGAATCATATACACTAGAGGCCCCTGTGTGTGTTAGTGGAGTGCAGAGTTCTTCCACTAAATTCTTGCATTCATTAATGGAAGAAGATAACATGATATCAGAAATAGTAAGGCTTGATCTTATGCAAGCTGATGTAATAATAGGTATGAATGAAGTTGGTTGAGTTACTAACAATAACGATAGTGCGGGTCCTGAGTTTCTATCCATATATGAAGAAGGGAATATTATGAAGAACAAGAATACTAAGAGAATATTATGAAAAACAAGAATACATATTTATTGTTCAATCTATTGAGCAAATTTAGTAAGATTTATGCTTAAATTGGCCCTCCATAACGATGATGTAAACAATCCCTTTTTCAGGGTCATAGGATCCTCTTATTGTTGTTTCATTGTTGACCAATGGATACAAATTAAACCCATGAATGGCTTAGGAAAAAACAATATAAACTCTTGGTTCATAAGGATATTCTTCTAGTTGCTCAACTACTGGTTCCTTTTATTGTTGATTTGGCACAGAGAACTTCCTAGAACTAAGTAATTTGCAATCTATTGTTGTTTACACTACTATTCCATGATTTTTTTATTGTTTGGAGGCTTGAAGATAATTTTAAATACCATTTTGGAATGAACTTGAAGCAGGGAAAAACAATGTTTTAGTGACCCACAATCCACATGTCCCTACTAGCAGGGAATAAAGTGGTTTTGTTGAAGGCTATGGAAAGACTACATAACAGTGTTGAAGTGGGAAACACCATAGCACATAAAGATAGATCATCCCTTGACAACAAACCCTAACCATAAAGATAAATTAAATAAAAACATTGAGAGAAAACCCTGATAATAATATATTACAGTTCAAGAGAAGATCTTGACATAAGGATAGATTAGACCTTGAGAAGGAATGGGCTTTATGCTTTTAGCCATTAGGTGTTTATGGTTTTTAAAGTTTTTCACTGAAAACAAATTTTTGGGTGGATCAATGGGTCATAGATGCACTGGAAGTTTCAGGAATTGTTTGATTTTTCACATGATTCGTTTCATGGGACCAAAATACGTTTCCATGATGGATCCTAGGAGGATCCGATCCGGATACGTATCAGATCTGCGGATCCTACACACTGGGGTGGTAAATATGGTAACATAGCTTGCATCAATACATGATCTGGATCTCCTTGATGGGTGGTGGACAATGGACATTCTTGGGGGTGTCCTTGAAGGGGTTTTTACACCCTTGGGGAAATGGGGTATGTTCTCCACATCCCCAGGAATTCCTTGCCAAAACAAGGTATTCCTTAGGGGTGTCTAGGTGCCCCCAAGACCAATATCCCTACAAGGGCACCAAAAAAGGTCAGTTTTGGTGGTTGGCAAAGCAAAATCCCATTGGCATAAGTTTTACCCATGCACAAGCAACTTATGAAATTTGAATCATCAAAGTTTAACTGTTTACAACTTTGTTCATTGTGATCCTTTTCATCTAGTGCACTCTCCAAAACATCCATTTTGCCAAATCACTCTACCCGAAAGGATACAACAAAGACACTCAAAACATTTAAGTGAATGGTAAAAACCCATTAATCTGCCCATGCATGCCACTATTGATATCAAATTATACCAGATATTATGATAATTTGATATCAACATTAGAGTAGAATGCTCCCATGCTCCCAGAGTGGTAGTTGAATGTTCCCACAACATTTGAGATATATTGTTTCAGATTTGATAGACCTCCTAATTAAATAAGTTACCTTTTTTAAATTCCAAATTTTGAGGATATGGAAATTAGGTTCGTTGAGCAGATTGTGAAATAGGTTTTCTTGAGTGGGGCTAGAAAACTGGTAGAATCCAAGAATTGTACTGTCTAGCAGGACAATCACTCATGTACACAACCCCTCCACAAATGGCATGAGCAGCCACATGGAATTTGGCACTTACCTACATTATTGTGTTATCACTATCTACCTGACGATTTACACCAGGGAAGTGTGTATTCTATGTTTAACATTCGATTATAATGAGCAATTGCTCCAAGGAGGTGCAATAATACGTGGATAAGGTGGTTGGATAAGGTGGTTGTTATAGGAGTAAGCTATCTACCTAATTATTTACACTGGGGAAGTGGTTGTTAGAAGAGTAAGCTATCTACTCGACGATTTACATCGGGGCCCACTCCACGATGCACGATGTCTGATAATAGTTTAATCCATTACCTTTCCGTAAGATGGAGATCCACTGGGTTCTACTTCTTATAAGTAAAAGCTTATTACCCTTTCGTGAAAGAGAGATCCACCGAAGAAGATAAATGTATTACATTATTGTGTCATTTTTCACCTCAAATTCTCTATTATAGTGTCATTCTCATCCATTATGAGGTGAAACAACTTCTTTTACAAAAACAACTTGTTCACAAGGGATTTTGATTGATACAAACTCCCTAGTATTGCCCATAGATTTACTGCACTATCTACACCGGATATGTTCAACAACACAGAGTCCGATAAACAAAATCGTATTTTACTCCTCACCCTTCTTTCTAATTTATCCCAATCATCTTGTGATGTTGCAGTGCGTTTCGTACTCGGATCCACAACAATCCATTGTTCCCGATCTACCAGAAGATCCTCCATTTTGAGCTTTCATAACTCAAACTTCTAGCCGTTAAATTTCTTGATCTCAATTCTTGAAGTGCTTTCCATTCTCTTTCAATGCACAAATCAACATTGCAAAGCTCCCATTGAACCTAGGTCTATCACAGACCCGAGATCTATCAACCGCATCGAACCCTTAGCAGCAAAGGCATTCCCCTGATGCCAAAATCGAGCTCTGATACCACATGTAAGTTTTAAACCTGTGCAAAGAAGCAAAGCATACAGATTCTTTTAAGCAAAATAGAGATCACAACACATCATTCACCCATAAACACAGAGATTTACCTTGGAAACCCTTAACCAAGAAAACTAGAAAAACCTTGGAGCCACACCTCCTATTTTCTCTTCATTACATTATGAATCCTCACAATACAACACGAAATATAGGTATTCAGCAGCATCCAAATACCCTAATCTGTTAACCCGGATTAGAAAAAGACTCCAATCCATTAACCGGGATTAAGTTACATATTTTTAGACAAATTCTATAAATAGCCATAAATTCTATAAATAGCCAAAAAAAATTGCCCGCTACACTCACATCGGAAACAGCCTCCGACCTGTTTCCGTGAAGGTGCTTTTGGGATCACCAAGCTGCAACACTGACATGCGCACCTCCCCTCCATATGCACATGCAAAGAATATAACATATACCCAACATTTTGGTAATTAATCTTTTAGGCCTATAGTATACTTTTGTGAAAAGTTTTATATATTCTTCCAATTGGTAATCTCATCCACAAAAGTAAAATAAAATCAAACTATGCATCAATTATTTTTCTAATGAGAGAATGTTTTTTATTTATTATATCAAAATCAATATATAAATAATGAACACTATTTTTTTAAATAAAGAATATAATTAGATAATAATAAAGAGTGGTCGATATAGAGGGGTTCAAAAATAGTAATAACAAAAGGGAGAAGGCTCAATCGACTAGGTCTAATTTTCAAAGTGTCCACTTGGACTCAAGTTGGACTCAGATCAGAATGCACAAGAAGAATAAGAAACCCTAGAACCTCAAGATTAACATTCTTCCTAGTGGTATGAATGGAAACTTTATTACCCAATATTGTTACTGAAGGAGATACTGTTAATTTTATGGAAGAACTATCAAAAGAAGAGCTTTGTGTGGTTCTACATTCTTTTTAGAATGACAAGGGTCTGGGTCCAAATGATGGCATGTTCATTTATTTTTAGGTTTTTACAAGCTTATTGAGGAGGATATCACAAATTGCATGGGGATCCATGAATCTCCTTATATTCACAATAAAATATAATGGAAAACTTGTTTTTTTAAACAGTGTGCATATCCCTCCCTTGGTTCATGTGGAATACATAAAGTGAATCTTAATCAATGGCTAAAATTGAACAAGGGGGGAAATAAATGGTGGTTGTTTCTCCTTCCATAGACCATAACTTGACCTCCCAATGCCAAGATTGACAAAACAATAGTTCATTGGAAATCTAAGGAGATGAAAAACATCCTAGGAGTAGTTTTAGGAGCTAAATCTTGTAATACTTGCCTCAAAATATCAAGGAATAATCAGGTCCATGTGGTTTCCTATAGTGAGCATGTTGGAACCTTGACTTCTAAAGCTCATAACTTGAGAAAAATATGTCATATTACACAAATGCGAGATTTGTAGAAAGTTGAAGACATGAAAAACATCATGGGAGTGGTTTTATAAAGTGATATGTTCATTACCATGCCCAAAAATTAAAATATAGTCATAACTATTTTGGGCATGTGGCATTAAAATACTTTGGAGGAAGTTTATTAAATGAAATTTTTAATGATCTAAAATGGGTCCCAAATAAAGGCACAATTTCCTAATTACAAATTCATCGATATTTATATTAATAAAGTATTGATTGAGTGTCAAAAAAACATTATTTAACTACATAAAATGTACGTGAGGCATTGAAAGGGGTAAAACCTTATCTTCCAAGAAACTACTAGGAGGATGGGGAAATCATTATATAAAGAAGCATTAAAGGACACCTAGTTTGTCTTTAGTATCCTCCCTTTTTCATGCTTTAACAAGACAAATGCATAGGAGCTATTCACTACAAGAATCTTTGAATATTAGTATTTTGAATTCTCCTATTCTCATTATGGTTGCCGATCTTAAATTTACTATTTCAAAGGCGGAGATTTGGGTCTCTTCTGGTCGGTCGGATCCTCTAGGGTTTTATTTCTCTCAACTACTTCTGCGGCATGGGCTTATGGATGTTCCTCCGAATAAAATTCTTCCTACTTGGCAGAATGGGCGTGCTAGGGATTCTGGGTTTTGTAAGCGATTGGATCGGGTTATTGTTACTGATTCATGGGTGTATAGTGTAGATCATTTTTTTATCTTGGGTCATACAGTATTCAATCTCTTATCATATGTCGATTTGTTTTCAAGTTGAAATGAGTTCTACCTTGCTGATATTTCCTTTCAAATTCAATCACTTTTGGCTCAGAGATTTGGATTTCATTGCTATGATTCGTAACTCTTAGCCCACTTTTTGGGTTGAGGATGATTCTAATGTTATGCATAGATTGGTTGCTAAGCTTAAATTGTTGAATTCTTTGGTATCATATTGGGAAAAATGTAAAAAACTATAGGATGCTAAATACCTTGAAGATATTAAGCATGATATTCATAAGTTATTTCTCCAAGCCTATTGAGGCACTCTTTCTCATGAAGACTATGAATCACTAGCTTTGTTGGATTCTCGAAAGAATGTTCTTTTATCTTAGAAGGTTGTTGCTTGGAGAGTCAAGTGTCAGGCCACCTGGTTATAGGAAGGGGATGCTAATACTAAAATTTTCATTAAATTTGCAAATTCTAGGCGTAATTCCAATACTATATCGGATATGAAAGATGATCAAGGACAGTGATATCACTCACAAGTTTTATTGAAGAAGGAGGCTATTGTCCCTTTTTCCACACTATTTAAGGACCTGATGTCTGCGATGATTTCTGATCAATGAAAGGTAATCAAACACCATCCCTCATTTTTCACTAGGGAGGAGGCTATGGCCATTTATAGTCCTGTGACTAGGGATTAAACTGAAGGGATCCTTAAATGTATTGCAAAGGATAAAAATCCAAGCCTTGACGACTAGATGGTGGAAATTTTCTTGGCTTTCTTTGATATTGTTGGTGGTTGTTGAACAGTCAAGAAATGAGGGGTATATTTCTAAATATTTTAACTCTACCTTTCTTACCTTAATCCCAAAATGTGATAAGTCGACTTCTTTCACTGACTTTCATCTGATTTCACTTTGCAACTTGGCCTACAAGGTTACCTCTAAGGTGATTCCTAATCAAATTAAGCCAAAGATGGTGAAGGTTTTATCCAAGGAAGAATTTGGGTTCTTGGGTAATCGACAAATCACTGAAGTTGTTGGGATTATCCATGAATGTTTGCACTCTATCAAAGTAAATAATATAGAGGCTCTTATTCTAAAGATGGACCTTATCAAGGCTTACAATCGTGTGAAGTTGGGATTTTTGAGACTGATACTAATTCGGTATGGTTTGTCTCTTGTATCCACTAATCGAATCATGGCTTGTGTTTCTTCGACCTGTTTTGTAGTTCTCATTAATGGTTCTCCATCCAATTTCTTTAATGTTTCTCAAGGATTGCATTAGGGTTTCCCACTATCCCCATTATTATTTCTCTTGGTAATTTAAGGATTAACCCTGTTGATTTATAATTCCAAGAGTCACGGAAAGCTTCTTGGGATCAAGTTCTCTTTGTCTTTGTCTCTTACAAACCTCTTTTTTGTGGATGATGTAGTTCTCTCTGGCTCTCGAGGTGTTAATGAATGGAGGGATTTTGCTGACATTCTACTATTGTTTTGCAATGCTTCTAGTATGTTAGTCGGCTAAGATCAATCGGTCTTCCTATGCAATGGTGTCTCTTTGGAGGATTCTCGACATATTGATTTTTTTTCCATTCAGGATGGATCCTATTGAGTCAGGTTTCAACTTTCAAATATTTGGTTTTTTATCTCAAACCTGTTAATTATAGGACTATTGATTGGATTTGGATAGTAAATAAGTTTGATAGAAGAATTAATCATTGGTCCCATCGTTTCCTGTCACTGGGAGGTAGAGTGGTTCTCATTAAACCATTTCTTGTTGCTATTCCAGTCTATTGGCTCTCCTTGGCTTGTATACCTATTTTTATTATGAACATTTTAAGAAAAAAGATGTTTAACTTCTTATGGAGCGGTGAAGTTAATGGCAAGAAGATCCACTTAGTGAACTGAGAATCACTTGCTAAGCCTAAATTTTTTGGTGGTTGGGATATCTGTTGGAATATATTAAACCCACTCATAACTTAGGATAAAATAATTAATCATTATTTGATTAATTATTCACCCACTAGCTTAATTAGTTGGCATCCACTTGCACCTTAAAGTCAATACATGCCATCTATATCCCAGGAATGATTTATTTCTAATTATGGGTTGATCGGGATCACCTTTTGACCATCCAGAATCAATATACAACACTTTACAGCAGATTCTGCTTTATTCTGCTTTTTTCTGGATAAGGTAAAGCTAGTCAAACTAGGAAACTAGGTGCTTTTGTTTCCAACCCATCCTTCATGACTTTTCCTTCATTTTATAGGATTAGCATTTTTTTTCCATCTCCTTGACAAGTCATTCATGATTTTTCCAACTCGTGAGGTCCTTGATAGATTTGGGAAGTGCTTTAGCCACTTATGGGGGTTTGCTATATTTTGGTAAGTCAGCCTTTTTGAGCTTTATGAGTTGTCTCTATACAACTTGATTTTCTTATGAGGGATGTACTATTTATGTACATTATTATTCATCATTATTCAATGGAAGGATACACACCAATATTCATCTCTTCATTCATGTGATTCTGTCTCTTTTCTTCTCTCTATTTTTCTTGTGTATGCTTGTGAGAATTCTTAGTAGCAAGATCTATTTCCTGTGCTTCTTCTTAGCATCATTGTTCATAGCATTGATGTATTATTTCTACATGGTATCAGATCTATAGGGAACACAACCATGACATCGTCTACATGGTATCAAAGCATCAAGGTTGATCAAGTTCTATAGAGTTGAGGAGCACATCCAGTCGCCTATCCCTCTCTTAAGAAGAGCTTGTCTAGCTTACAAGATTTTCTCCTAGTTTGTTTTGTAGGTTACAGAGAGTATCTACTAGAGCATATCAACAACTTCAATATGGATTCAAAAGTTCCTCTACTATCTCCTTTCAACTATGTTGATTGGAAGCCAAAGATGAGTGCATACTTGAAGAGGCAATGTCTCTTTGATGTCTCCATTGGTGCATTGAGTGAACCTGATTCTTATGAAGAGAAGATTGATTAGCTAAATAATTGTGATAGAGATTATGGAATCATGTGCTTGGAAATGTCTCCAAATATACATCATCTCATAGATTCTGTTGAATTTCCATTTGAGCTTTGGAAAATTTTGGACAAAGCTTTTGGTTTGCAGGAAATAGAAGATGAAGCATGGAGCGAACCCAGCATCTCCTCTTGTTCTCTCTATCAATATTTCTTGGCCTATACATTCTATGATGAATTTGATCATGATGAAGAATTTTCTCATACAGTTCATGTTGTTTTTACTCTCCTTGATTCGAATGCTTCCTCCTTCAATGAAGAAGCAAATATTGAAGAGCCATCTTTTTCTGTGTCTCTTGAAGGTGATTTTTCTTCTTGTGATACTATTGATGAAAAAGAAGTAACATATGGAGCTGCTATTGATATTGATGATGATACTATAACCTATTCATTGTTCCTTAACTCTCCTATCTTAGATTCTGATATCTATGTGCAAGATTCTTCACGCTTTTTGCATACCTCTCTCATTAATGGTGTGCAACCCTGTGACTTCCAAGATGTTTCCTTAACCACATCAAGCCTTATGTGTGTCATACCACTTACCTTACTTGATCTCATGTGCTTCAACATATCCTCCTTTGTTCTTGGAATCAATACTCAGATCCTTCTTGAAGATTGTGAACATCTCATTCTTTCCCCCTTTCATACAGAGGATTCATTACCAGTGTATTCCCATGAGTCTACTGATATGCTTATATGTGATCCCTTGGATTCTGATTAGAAGCATATTTGTAGGTTGATACACATATCATATCACCATCCATACCATCTACCATAGCTCTGAATAATCCTAAGACTATACAAATCCCTAGTTCTCTAGTTGATTCCTCATTGGTCTCTTACGAAGTGATACTTATCTTACATGGTTTGAAGTCCTTCCTATATTTCAGTGGTTGGTTATCCATGTCCTTAGTCATATTTGTACTGATATTAAACATGTTTGGATATGTTCTAAACAATTATGGTTCAGATCTTATGCCCATCCATCATTCATATTTTTACACCTACCAGTTTTCCCCAGTTGCTCATAATTTTCCTAGTCTAGCCCTATATCCTCATGGAGCCACTGAAGCATTTGTCCTCGCTGTTCCATATGCTAATATTTCTGATATATCAAAGTTTTATCAGCCTCATATCAGATATATACAGGTGCTACATCAGATTGGAATATTGACATGTGATTCACATCACAATTTTGCAGCTATTCAGAAAATTGGGTGTGAAATAAATTGTCTTAATTTTTGTACTCTTTGGGAAGGAGTATGCACAGATCTATTTTTCATTTCATATTATGTTTGCAGATCAGAGTTTGATAGCAGCAAGAAGCATTCAGATAATGCTCCCACTTCATCAAATGATGATATACAAGGAGTCTTTCCTCTTCCTTCTTGCAGGTTCTACACTCCAGCGCATGATCATGGAGTTCATGATTTCTTCAACAAGTCTTCCATCCATAAGTAGTTCATTCAGCTCATTCAAGTGAAGATAAGGATATGTTGAAGCCATTATTTCAAAAATTTTATGCCTTGTCCTTTCTTGAGGGAGGATTTTTCCCATGTGGTTTTGCCTCTTTCCTCACTTTTCTGGACATAATAATTGTTAAAGGGTGACCATAGCCTTGTTGTCGGGCCATATATGCATCCTATATGCATCTATATTTTTTTGTCATACCATCATAAAGTCAGAATTATAGGGTGGTGTTGGAATATATTAAATCCACTCATAACTTAGGACAAAATAATTAACCATTATTTGATTAATTATTCACCCACTAGCTTAATTAGTTGGCATCCACTTGCACCTTAAAGTCAATACATGCCATCTATATCCTAGGAATGATTTATTTCTAATTCTGGGTTGATCTTGACCACCTTTTGACCATTCAGAATTAGTATACAACACTTTATAGCAGATTTTGCTTTATTATGTTTTTTCTGCTTTTCTATGGATAAGGTAAAGCTACTCAAACTAGAAAACTGGGTGCTTTTGTTTCCAACCCATCCTGCATGACTTTTTCTCCATTTTCTAGGATTAGCATGCTTTTTCCATCTCCTTGACAACTCACTCATGCTTTTTCCAACTCGTGAGGTCCTTGATAGATTTGGGAAGTGCTTTAGCCACCTATGGTGGTTTGCTATAGTTTGGTAAGTTAACATTTTTGAGCTTTATGAGTTGTCTCCAAACAACTCGATTTTCCTATGAGGTATGTACTATTTATGTGTTTCAGTCTCTTTTCTTCTCTCTATTTTTCCTGTGTATGCTTGTGAGAATTCTTAGTAGAAAGATCTATTTCCTGTGCTTCTTCTTAGCATCATTGCTCATAGCATTGATCTATTATTTCTACAATATCAAGAATTTGTGTTGTCTTAGTATGGATCTGCGCATGAAATGTATGTGTATTTTCTCTTTATGGAAAGGGATTGTGGAATATGATGATCATGGCTAAGTATCTACACAATCAGTCTCTGACCTCATGGTTGAGAAAGGATGCTATGACTATTAGGGGCACTTCTATTTTCTCGAATGGTTTTATTAGTCTTTTCTTGGATTAGTAAATCATTATGTTGGAAAGTTGGTAACGAGGATTCCATTAGATTGGGAATGGATCCTTTTTTGGGATGGAGAATGATTATGTTCTATCTCTAGAGTTGATTGTTCTTCTCAATGAGCAAGATATTTTGTATTTGAGTCAGGTTCGTAATTATGGAGGTCGTTTTTTTTATGAATGTTGGTTCTCGATGGAGGATCTTGAGATCAAACTTATTTGGGCACTTGAATGGACTATGTTTATGAACTTATTGTATAGTGTGGGGACCAGATTATCTGCGGAGGAAGATGGTTTGATTTGGACCTTCAATAAGGATTCTGGTAAGGTTATTGCAAAGGATGTGTACATTTTTATTACTCAGACACTCAATGAACATGTTAGCGGCTGGTGGCATAAGTACCTTTGGAAGTGGTAGAACCGTTAAAGATTCAGTGTTTTTTGTGGTTGTGTTTGGAAAACATAATTCCTACCTAGGAGGTTTTGATGAATCGTAGATGGGTAGGACCTAATATGTGTGTATTGTGTGGTTGTGGTGCCGAGTTGATGAATTACCATTTGTGGATTGCTCCTTTGGCTATATGCTTTGGAAGGAGGTGGCTCAACATCGTAAAATCCTTTTGATTTGGGACTGTCCAGACCTTTCAACAAATTTGTGGCAATGACATTCAAGGGACCGTGGGTTTATCGATCTACCTGCCTTCTTTTGTTGATCTTTATGGAAGATGCGTAACAAGGTCATTTTTGAAAATCTTAAACCTTCTCCTTATCTAGTTTTTGTTTTCATTATTGGCTTGTTGAATTATTTTTTGACGACGAAGTATCATATCAAGCACAGGATGGTTGGTGATCCTACTGCTCTCAAATATTCAGTTGGCTTCTTTGATGGAGCATCAATTGACGGGTCTTGTGGTGCTGGTATTTATCTGATATTTAGGGAGACTCACTTCTTTCATTTCAAGATGGGATGTGGGACAAGATCCAACACCTGTGTTGAGTTGCTGTCCCTTTCAGGCCTAGCTTTTATTGCACACAGGATGGGGCTCCCCTTTCTTGACATTTTTGGAGACTCTAAATCTATTGTGGACTAGGCTAATCAAAACTCTGCTCTCCAAATTATGGCCCTTGATCATTGGTGTTGCGGCACCAAAAATTTACTGAAAACTTTTTACTCTTACAATATTCAACATATATACCAAGAACACAATTCTATGGCACAATTGTTTGGTGTCTCTTTGAAGTTTGCATCATCTAGGAAATTGCTAGTTTCTCTTCCCTATGTAAACTATGTCTATACTAGATGGAGGCCAAACTTAATGTATACTATGTCTAGAGGCCAAACTCTGTATGGAAAAAATATTAAATTGCAAAAAGATAAGTGGAGTGGTACCTCTTCACATGTTGGTAAGACCAAAAGAATCAAAATGTATTGGGCGCAGTAGGGCTAGTTTGCCATATCATATCAACCATGTCTATATTCGATGAATCACTTGAATAAAATAAGGAAAGATAAAGAACAAATGACTTTGACAATTGTCAAAGGTGGAAATGTACAGTGTTAAGGACCCATACGGACCATACCAGTGACCACATGAAAAGTCATTCCTCATGAAAATAGCCGGCAAGCAATAAGCACCCTGTAAAATCATTAATGCTGCGGAGGCCTATGACATGACATTCCCTCACTCTCTGCATCCTATTTCACACCAAAAAAATATGCAATTTTCCGTCAGCTTAGCCATCCATGCCTATCATCATGGAGACCCATGGAACTATGCGCCCATGACCACTGTCCACGCCTAGCATGGAATAATAATACGGTCACCGTTAATGCGATTATAATTTGAATTTTGAATTTGTTGAAGGAGGGTAGATGCAAACACATTCAAATTTTGATTGTGAATTTGTAAACCCACCTAGTCCATAACTCGCCCAGTTTGAATTTGTAAATATGCAGAGTCCATATTTTGTTATGTAGCAAAATGTCGGCAACAAAAATAACGATGTTCATTGTTGCAACTGCGTTCCAAGCTCTATTCCAAAATACAGCCACGAATTGGAATCTCACCTCTTGTTTTCTCTCGAGCCTTCTCTACGAGATGCAATGAATTGTTTTGTGCTCTCAAGTATATGGTGATGTCTTTGGACTTTATTACCTCATGTGATGTGCAATGAATTTAATGAATGTCTTAAAATTTTAAATCAACCCAATTTTATTTGAAATTTTTTTATACAAAAATTATTAACTTATACAAAATTTGTTATAATATCTGTTTTTATAAAACTTAAAATTTAAAATTATATTTATGAAATTATTTTACTAACAACCAACTTTTATTTGAAAAATTTTCATAAAAAAATTATTAACTTAAATGAAATTTGTTATAATATTTATTTTTATAAAACTTAAAATTTAAACTTATATTTATATTTATGAAATAATTTTAATAACAATGTGAACAAACTACATAGGTAATATAACAAAAATTATATAATATTTGTCTTTCTAAAATTTAAAATTTAAAATTTAAACTTATATTCATGAAGTTATTTTAATAACAATATTTATCAAAAAAAACTATATATGTAATGTGTTTGAAAATTATGTACAATATAAGAAAATAGTATATTTTTATTTAACTTATGCTTAAATGCTATAAGATTTATAAATTTAATATTGAAAAAATTATAATTTATAAGATTTATAGGTTTAATAATTGCGAAAAGTTATAATTTATATTTATAGTGTTAGTGTTCTTTATTTTAAAAATAAAAATAAATGAATATGTAATATACTAATTTTTTACCATTTTTTATCAAATTATGTATTATATTTTTTTTATTTGTAAATTCAATAAAAAAATATTTAAATTTGTATATTTTTCTTAATATTTTTGATATAATTGTATAACAATTAATAAATATAGTAAAAGTTATTTAAATATAAATTTTAAATTAGGTATTTTAATTTATAAAAGATAAATTAATATATCATCACATGTTTCTTATTTTCTTAATAGGACATTTTACAAGTTTTGTTTTTTATTTTTCTTTCCAAAATAATTATAAGTATTTTTTGTCTCTTTATAGTCTTCTAATTTCACTCTGCAAGGTTTGTTTTTGATTTTTTTTTCAAAATAATTATAAGTATTTTTGTCTCTTTATAGTCTTCTATTTCTGTATTTCTGATAGGTGATGCAAACTTAACTTATGGTTTTGACAAATCTTTTTCTTCAATCTTTATTTTCAAATTTCTATTTTAATTCAAAATTCAAAGCATAGAAAATTTAAAACTTAGAGAAATGTCTCATGTATATAATATTAATAAACTAGATTGAAAAAAAATTAAAGTTCATCCCAATAAAAAAAATAAAAAATTGATACCATAATAATAAAGAGCTAAAAAATATCATAATAATTATAAAAATATACCTTAAAATAATTCCACCTCTATCATTTTAATTTAGTTTTTTTAATGATATAATTAAAACTTTATTTCTTTTAATATTTTTCGTTTTTATTAAAATTTAAGATTAAAATGGTTTTCTTTAAACATACTAATCTTATATACCAACTAAAACTAAATAACCTCTCAAAAACATTAACTCATATTTAAACACAAATATACAAAACCAACTCAACATATTCATTATCATTATTATAATCAATTCAATATTATTCCTCAAGTCACTCTTGAAAATGTGAATATGTAATGCTCTTTAACTTCTCCAAACTCATAGGACACATGGGCCACAAGGATTTACCAAAGTATGCATAGGACCAAAAGTATTTGAATGAACCAGTTGTAGTGGTTGTGAAGCATAAGTGATTTCCCTAATGAAAATTTGTTTCTATGTTAATTATCAAGTGCACAATTGGAGAAAACTTCATTATTTTTTCCAATCTTGGGAAATCCTTAACTTATCAAAACTCATAGGACACATGGGCCTCAAGGATTTACCAAAGTATGCATAGGGGCACAAGTATTTGAATGAACTAATTGTAATATTTGTGAAGTTTGACTTATTTCCTAAATGAAAAATTGTCTCTATGTCAATTATCTAATGCACAATTGGAGCAAACTTCATTCTTTGCTTCAATATTGGGAAATCCTTCAGCCATATTCTTTGTGTATCAAATTTATCTACTTGAACTATAAATTTCCATAATGCTTATGCCATAACTAGTTATAGCCTTCAATCATGTCTTTTAAAGCATTTGACATTGTTGGACGCATCTTTATTGAAAACATTATATTTTCTATCATGGGAGCCACTAGCATTAACTTTCCAACATTTTACAAGCTCCATTATCAAACAACACTTTACAATGTTTCTCAGTCAACTATCCATCTTTCAAAAGATTGTTCTTAAGGTTATAAACTAAAAAGTGCCTTAAAATATTTTTGTGTGTGCATCAAATGTTTCTTTAATAACATGTTATGTTTCCTTATCATCTCAAAGTTTCACATGAAATAATATTGTTTCATAAATTTCCTAATAAATCATTGTTGCATGTCATATGATTGGAGCAACCAAAATCTATGAGCCAAACATCATCTTAAAATTTCTCTATAATATGAAAAATAAACATATTAGATATCGAATACCCTCCTTCATGTGAGTCAATCTCCTACATATCCATTGAATTCTATCATCTGACCCTAAAAATGATGTATTTCATGTATCTTGCCATTCATCTTTCAAACGCGAGGACTGCATCTCTGGTATTATGTATAATGCTATCCTTAAGCTAATGTGCCTTAATTATGCTTGATAGAGTGCAAGACAAGAGAGAATGCACCCTATATAGACTTAATTGAGTGCACACTCCAATGAATTCCCTTTTCATGCATGACATAGAGAGAGTGTTCCCTTGCATGGCCATGTGTCTCTCATGACTAGCCAAATGGTGTCAACTAGCTCACAACTATTGAGTGAAGCTAGATATTTGATTGAGCTTAGTTAACTAGTCCATAAGATAGTCTCCAAAAATAAAAATAAAAGATGACGAGTTGTTGAAGCAAGATATAATGATGAGAGAACATAATCCACTCTAATGAGTGTGTTGAAACTGGAATGTTAAAGTTGATGCCAATCAACAACAATAATATTTATTTAAATAACTAATGTCTTATCCCAAGTATAAGTTCAAATTGAGTCATGTATTCATTGATAGAGTTGGTTGGTGTATTATCATACTTAGGAATCAGACTCCCAACCAAATGAATGAGACCACTTAGGTTGATGGGACATGTTGAAAGTGGTTGGTCGAAATACTTGATCTCAGAATCGATCATCGAGAATAGGGTGATTTGAGTTCCCCATATCCCACACCAATGTGATGGACCCTGGGGATAAGGATGGCATAATTAACTATCTGTATGACATGTGATGCACCCATGGATTCCATTAAGCCTTATGACTTGAAGTAACTTCATCATTTGAATATATAGTATAGTATATAATATACACTAGTGTATCTGCACAATATTCCTAGTTACAATACATTATATACACTTGTGTATATGCACTAATGTCATATAATATACAAGTGTATATGCCCAATATATACTACTAGTGTATATAACTATGAGTTGTGTAAATTCGTATAAAATACATTAGTGTATATGCCTAGTGTAGTGTATACACTAGAAGAATATGATTAATGTATACAATATACACCAATGCATATGCTTACCATATGCTAGTGTATATACCTACGAGCTAGTAAATTGCTAGGATATACACTAGTGTATATACCTACGAGTTGGGTAAATTCAATGCCCAATTACAATTACAACATTGTAGATTTGTCCCTTTATATATGACATTATAACAAGTATTGTGAGTATCCTTATTTTGGCTACGAACCCAATATTCATTGTGATTTTTCCATCAACCACAATATATTCATTTAGGATTTGATTTTCTATGCATTTAGATTCATTCAATCATTCCTCATATTTTCTAGGTCTATGCATCTGTCTTACGAAAGCGCTTCAACCTTCTGTATATGTGCATATATGAAAGAGAATATACAAAAGCGCTTATGTATATGTGCATTTGGTATATGCACATATAAACTTTTGTATATGTGTATATATATAAGTGCTTCTATATATTTAGATGATCTGAGTTGGCAACGAGCAAATACACAACTCCAATATTCCACCACCAAATATGTTCATTGTTCCATCAACTCTAAATTTGTTATAGATGATTCCACCACCAAATTCATAGTTCCATTGACATTGTTCAAAGTTTCTTAATTGCATGGTAGTGTCTTTTGGATTATTTAATAAGTATATTTATGATTTGTTAGTAAAATTTTAGAGGGATTTTTTTTGGTAAATTAGGAACTCCATTCCACATCTTAATTATCAATTTTCATCAAAATTATCAATGTATTTATGGTGGTAATTCAAACATAGTTATGAGGTTATTGGGATAGCTTAAGTGCTCTTTCTTCATGGCAATTCCCCAAATTGATTTCCTTTGTGATATTTTTTTATTTGTAGATTTCCCTCTATCCTATGTTCCAAAAACCTGTGAGGTGATGGAGATTCGATGCATATTTCACTCACCCATTTTCATGCCAAGGAGATCTTCTCTACTATAGATACCAACATCTTACCCATCAAAAGAATTTATTTAACTCAATATCTATCATCCTAGTACGGTTGGCTCACGAGTTCAATGAGTCTCCAGGAACCAGCAACAGTTTGTGAGTCCATTGCTCTCAAGGAGTAATTAATCCGTGGGTAAGTCCCTGACTCCCATTGCCAATTTGTGAGTCTCCAGGTATTAACAACAGATGGCCAAGGAAATGACACAACAATTTGTGAGTCCATTTATCTCTAGGAGTAATTAGGCTAGGGGTAAGGCCCTAACTCCCATCACAAGTTCGTGAATCTCCAGGCACCAAAAATAGTTGGCCAAGGCAATAAAACATCATTGCCGAGTTGGTCCATAAAGATCAGTTGGGATGCTGACTTCTCACATCCTAGTGCATAGACCTCATGAAAAAAGTACAACATAGAAAAATACAATTACGGATATGAAAATAAAGCTAGGAAAACCTGCAGTTTTTATGATACCAAGACTAAGTCTAGTTGAATATAGGCCTTTCCTAGACCTCTCTTCACCAGGAGAAGTTGATCCCCCATAAATCTAGTGGGTTCCAGTAACCAGAGATAACCTTTGAGATATTAATTGACAATCTTAATTTTCCTATTAGATTGGGGATTTTACCTAATATAAACACTAGTGTATATACTAGGCCTATATATACTAATGTATATACACAGTTCCCCCTCTTAACCATGTTTGGACCTTGAGACCCATTTACATTGTACAAAACCTACTCATACACTAGTGTATATGTAGTATATAAACCAATAGATATACCTAGTATACACTAGTGTATATACCTAGTATACACTAGTACATATATCTAGTATATACACACTAGTGTACATATGTGTATATAGTTAAAATACATTGTATTAAGTATATGCACTAGTGTATATACTAGGCATGTATACTTAATAGTCTAATTATTTTGGCCCCTAGTGTTAAATAATTGCTTCAAGCAGGATGTTAACAAGGTTTTTTGTGTGAACAAGGTTGTATATACACACTATTTATACACACCATACATTGGTATATACACTAGTGTATACACTAGTATATTGCACTGATATATATACTAGTATATACACTGATGTATATACTAGTATATACACTAGTGTTAAATAATTTCTTTGTGAAGAATTTATGTGAACAAGGTTGTATGTATGGTATATACACTCTTATACACCCTCATCTCTCATCTTCAGTAAGGTTCCAGCGACCAGTAACAAGTTACTCTCATCTCTTCCATTATCTGACAGTCAATCCTCAATAGCCTAATACAATTCACGTATGTAATAGCAAATTGTAAATAGAATGTAATGCATTCTCTCCCAATCATCTCATATTAAGGCTACAATCATAGTCATGGTAGGGAAACGACATCCTAAGGACCTGAATTTGGTCTGAAGAGGGAAACCATAATGTGACATTACAATGTATGGTATATCTAGTACTTAAGCTAGTGTATATTCTAGTATATACACTAGTGTATATAACTTTTATACAATGGTGTATATACCTAGTATATACACTAGTGTATTATATATTAGTATTTACACTGGTGTCTATACAAGGTATATAGAGTAGCATATATACTATATATATAATAATATTGGTGTATATATACTATATACCTAGCATATACAATGTATATACCAGGTATATACACTAGTGTATACTAGGTGTATACACTGGTGTATATATTAGGTATATAGACTGGTGTATATATAACTAGTATGTACACTAGTTATATATACACTAGTGTATATATGCCACATGGTCAATGGGAAAGTAAGGGATTTAATCCCAATCAAACCTTCTTGAGCTCAAGTTCCATGAACAAACTTTAGACACAACAACATGAGCCCTTGATAAAGGGGTCTTTACCCTATGAACTAGATATGGGTTCCATTAAAATGTTTCATGCCATTAGAGGAAATTTCAATTTAAAATGGGCCTTCCAAAAATAGTACAAATTCCATGTCATCATGTATTAACCAATCAAAATGATTTAATATTCAAAAAGGGAGGACCTCTTAAACAATTTTTTAATATAAATTTGGGGATAGGTATCATAAAAAAAACTATTTTTTTTGTTCGTATTTTCGACATATCTCCCTGTGTTTTTACTCAAATTTTGGTCGGGAGAGCTCGTTGGATGCAGAATTAAATTACGCATCCAACGAGTACCCGCTCGGCATACTTTTGATGGGCCCCGCTACCCCAAAAAAAAGAAATACCTGAAAAAACGTGATGATGATGTCATCATCACGTTTTTTCAGGTATTTCTTTTTTTTGGGGTAGCGGGGCCTGTCAAAATTATGTCGAGAGGGTACTCGTTGGATGTGTAATTTAATTATGCATCCAACGAGCTCTCCCGATCGAAATTTGAGTAAAAACACAGGGAGATATGCCGAAAATACGAACAAAAAAGTAGTTTTTTATTTTCTTCCTCCAAAATTAATAAATACTATTTTATTATTTTAACTCTTATTTTATTAATTTTCCTTAGGAGACCCATTTTGAGTTGAAATTTCCTCTAATGATAGTGGATGGATCTTAAGGCCGGGAAACAACAACTAAGGACATTAACATTGGTTGGGGGAGGGAAACCATAATGTGGCATTACATTGTATCGTATATCTATTACTTAAGCTAGTGTATATTCTAGTATATACACTAGTGTATATTCTAGTATATACACTATTGTATATACTAATGTATACACCGTATTGTGACTAGGTATATACACTAGTGTATATTCTTGTTAAAGAATATACATATGAGATATATACAATATAACTAGTATAAACACCAGTGTATATACCTTTTATACACTGGTGTATTATATATTAGTATATACACTGGTGTATCTACTAGGTATATAGAGTAGCATAGATGGATAACTTACATAAACATGAATTAGATATTAATTTTTATTTTTAATTTCTATGGTTTTCAAATCTATCAGTTTCTATTATGTAAATGTGCATATAAAGAAGGAAAGATTAGCATTTATGGAAGCGAGCTTCTGTATATGCGCATTTTGCCTTCCGTATATGCGCATTTTGTCTTCCGTAAATGCGCATATACGGAAGATAGCTTCTGTATATGCGCATTTTTCCTTCTGTATATACGTATTTACAGAAGGAAAAATGCTCATATACGAAAGCTGTCTTCCATATATGCGTATTTCTGCCTTTCGTAAATGCATACATAAATTGATGTTGCTAACAAATAATCAACATGCTTGATTCTTTTGTGGTTCTTTTCCATTATCTAAATTCATTTTAGGTGTTTCATTTTTGGCAAATTTACTTCTCTTTTTTTCTTGCTCTTTTAACTTTCTTGTGAATCGATGCTAGGTAGAGTTTATGGAATAATGCTTCTTGAAAAATAATTGCTTCATACAATAACCTCAAATTGATGTTTGATTGCGGAAAAAGCTTACAAATAAAAAATTGGAGAGGAAAATCCCTTCCATTCCATATGTTCTTATAATTTTCATATATCACAAATCTAATGTTTTTGCTTCCATCTCTTATGTTGGTACTTTAGACTTACTATGTACATTACAAATATGTTTCCTTCTTAAATTTACATAATTATGCTACTTCCTTGTGAGAAATAAACCTCCTTGCAACAAGATTATCAACATAGCTCTACCCATACTTTTAAAGAAAGAAATTAAGTGTTCCTTCATCTCCATCCCTATAATTTTCCTTTCTCAAAGACAAGAGTTCTCAACTAAACAAACATGCAATGTGTAAATATTAACCAGGGTTCTCAACTAGACATTTGAATGTCGAGAACATTGCCACATCTTGGCTCTTGTTTCATAATTACACCGTAAGGCGTTTCAACAAGTGGGACTCTACTCCCCGAAATTAATGTGTTTTTTTTCGTCCGTCGATGTTTTCATCTGACGATTCGGATAATCTAGGTTGTTGATCAGGTTAGGTGCACAGCTGCTTCTTTCTTGCTTCGAGTCCCTTATACCTATCTTCCTTCACGAAATTGTTTTTCCAAAACCCTGAAATTTGCATAGTCTAGTCCGCCATTACTGCTACACAGCTGCTTCTTTCTTGCTTCAAGCCCCTTCTACCTATCTTCCTTCACGAAATCATTTTGCCAAAAACCTTACAGTCCAGTCCGCCATTACTGCTGCACAGCTGCTTCTTTCTTACTTCGAGCCCCTTCTACCTATCTTCCTTCATGAAATCGTTTTTCCAAAAGCCTGAAATTTGCACAGTCCAGTTCGCCATTACTGATGCTGCTGCGTCAGTGGATTTGTTGATAGGAATAAAAGCGATAGTCTATTGGAGTTCTGAAATGAAATACTATGCTGACAGTGTTTGCTAAGCTGTTGGATTATCATGTTTGGAGCTTTAGGGTTTTCGGACATGGGATCTATCATGGAGGAGGGCACGGAACAATATTCGCTTGAGCTGTAACGAGGTTTTCGCAGAATGCGTAGCTGGAAACAAAGCCGTGACGAAAATACAACTTAGGATGCCTCGACGCTCTCTCATTGCTGTTAAGAAAAAACTCGAATGACTCTAGGACGTCGCGTTTTTGTAAATTGCAAGAAAACTGGGACAAAGCCTTGACATTGTTTTTGTAGGGATATTTTTGTTGAGAAGGGGATGAAGTAAACGAAAATCGGCATGCAAGACTGTGTTGGCGATTGGAAAAAAAGAGGGCTCTACTGTTTCTGGTGGAATAGTAGAGACTTTCACTGGTACAATCGGGTTAGTTGACATAAATATTTGATGAATCTGTGCCAGGAAAGGTATCTTGTGGTGGAAAAGTTGAAGTCAAGGGACATTTAGCGAAATATTGGGAAATCTGAGTTCTTCCTTTTGCTACTTTTACACCCCAAGCTTAAGGCCAAATGAGGCTCTCATCCTTGGGCTTTGGTTAGCAGCCCCAAAAAGGTACGGGGACCTTTTATTTCTCTTGCTTCCCCACCTATCTGAAATCTGTTATGTAATTTTGGGCTGATCTTTGTATGGGCATTGTAGGCGAGTGTAATGTAAGATAGAGACATAATGCGTGTATATATTATTCACTTCTAAACGCTTTCATAACAATGTTGATGGAGTGAATTTTGCTTAATTTTAGCTTGAGAAGCCTAAATTAGAAAGCTGACAATTTTAAGTATGCAGTCAATTCTATTGCTTCAGTAAGAGCTATTTTCTTGGAAGTGGGAAGACTAAATGCTTCAGTTCAGGTGTAAACTTCTAGCTTTTCCTAAATTTAGCAGGGCTAAGCTCAAGTGCTTTAAAAATATAGTACTACTCTTTCCTGCAGTCGGCAAAACAGTGTTTTCTACTTTCTCAGTATAGTATGCTTTTCAAATATAGACTCTGTAAAATTAAGTGTTTTCTAGTTTCTCAGAACAATTTGGTCTCCTAAGAAAGCAAACTAAAAATTCCAATTAAATGTCTTAACATGGGCACCTCCATTACTTCCAGTTCCCCTCTTCCTTCTTTAAACTCCTCGAGGCTATTATTTGTTCTGCAATTTGAACACAGAATCTGTAAAAGAAATATTGTTTTTTTGTTTGATATGTCTATAGAAGGCGGGGTTGTCCTCTTGGAAAAGGTTCAGTTGTGTTCATTGCCGAGTATTGGAGTTGTGTTCATTGCCGAGTATTGGAGTTTATTTATAGTGTTAGTGTTCTTTATTTTAAAAATAAAAATAAATGAATATGTAATATACTAATTTTTTAACATTTTTTATCAAATTATGTATTATATTTTTTTTATTTGTAAATTCAAAAAAAAAAATTTAAATTTGTATATTTTTCTTAATATTTTTGATATAATTGTATAATAATTAATAAATATAGTAAAAGTTATTTAAATTTAAATTTTAAATTAGGTATTTTAATTTATAAAAGATAAATTAATATATCATCACATGTTTTTTATTTTCTTAATAGGACATTTTACAAGTTTTGTTTTTAATTTTTCTTTCCAAAATAATTATAAGTATTGTTTGTCTCTTTATAGTCTTCTAATTTCACTCTGCAAGGTTTGTTTTTTATTTTATTTTTCAAAATAATTATAAGTATTTTTGTCTCTTTATAGTCTTCTATTTCTGTATTTCTATTGGTGGATGATAGGTGATGGAAACTTAACTTATGGTTTTGACAAATCTTTTTCTTCAATCTTTATTTTCAAATTTCTATTTTAATTCATAATTGAAAGCATAGAAAATTTAAAACTTAGAGAAATGTCTCATGTATATAATATTAATAAACTAAATTGAAAAAAAATTAAAGTTCATCCCAATAAAAAAAAATAAAAAATTGATACCCCAATAATAAAGAACTAAAAAATATCATAATAATTATAAAAATATACCTTAAAATAATTCCACCTCTATCATAGTTTTTTAATGATATAATTAAAACTTTATTTCTTTTAATATTTTTCATTTTTATTAAAATTTAAAATTAAAATGGTTTTCTTTAAACATACTAATCTTATATACCAACTAAAACTAAATAACCTCTCAAAAACATTAACTCATATTTAAACACAAATATACAAAACCAACTCAACAAATTCATTATCATTATTATAATCAATTCAATATTATTCCTCAATTCACTCTTGAAAATGTGAATATGTAATGCTCTTTAACTTCACCAAACTCATAGGACACATGGGCCACAAGGATTTACAAAAGTATGCATAGGACCAAAAGTATTTGAATGAACCAGTTGTAGTGGTTGTGAAGCATAAGTGATTTCCCTAATGAAAATTTGTTTCTATGTTAATTATCAAGTGCACAATTGGAGAAAACTTCATTATTTTTTCCAATCTTGGGAAATCCTTAACTTATCAAAACTCATAGAACACATGCCCCTCAAGGATTTACCAAAGTATGCATAGGGGCACAAGTATTTGAATGAACTAATTGTAATATTTGTGATGTTTGCCTTATTTCCTAAATGAAAAATTGTCTCTATATGTTAATTATCTAATGCACAATTGGAGCAATCTTCATTCTTTGCTTCAATATTGGGAAATCCTTCAGCCATATTCTTTGTGTATCGAATTTATCTACTTGAACTAGAAATTTCCATAATGCTTATGCCATAACTAGTTATAGCCTTCAATCATGTCTTTTAAAGCATTTGTCATTGTTGGACGCATATTTATTGAAAACATTAGATTTTCTATCATGGGAGCCACTAGCATTAACTTTCCAACATTTTACAAGGTCCATTAT
>LPNX010755482.1:149837-180380 GCA_001517045.1 Pseudotsuga menziesii | reverse complement strand
ACTTATGCACAATCAAAATGGTGTCTAGACGAGCTCCTCCACATGTTGAAGGCGTTTCAGTCGAGGCCAAATGAGGTTACTATCATTCCTGTCTTTTATGGGGTCGAGCCTTCGGAGCTCCGGTGGACGACCAAAGGCGCGTATGCCGAAGCGCTAAGCAGCCATGAAAAGAAACAGAGGTTCGACCCCGAGACTATTCAGAATTGGAGACACGCTCTTTCGGAGGCTGCAGAAATAAGTGGTTTCGATTCAAAGGAGTATAATGGGTGAGAACCTCCAACTGATATCATTCTCTTCCCCTTTTCGATTTATTTTCTGATTTTTTAGACTGATAGTTATTATGGAGCGCTTCTCACTTTTTAAAATTTAAACTCTAATATTCAGCAATGTGGAGCAACTCTTGGATGATGTATTGCGATCCGTGTCTAAAATCTGCGACAAAACACCATTGAAGTATGTGGCCGAACACCCAACTGGGTTGAAAGAAAAATTAGAAGAATTTGAAAGCACAGTGTTAAGGCCAGAGAAGGCCAAGGTTGTAGGGATTGTGGGTACAGGTGGTGTTGGTAAGACAACGCTGGCCACAGAATTCTTCAGCAAAAGGAGGTCAAATTACAATGGATCATGCTTTTTATACGAGGTTAGAGAAACTGCTGCTAAGGGATCTCTAACATCGTTGCAGAGTAAAGTCCTTAAGGAGCTGACTGGATTGGATCTGCCAATAGACAGCATTAACGAGGGCACAGCAAAGCTTGTAAGGCATCTTTCTTCCTCTCACATTCTCCTAATTTTAGATGACGTAGATGAAGCCCTTCAGCTGGAAGCATTTTTGCCACTTGAAGAGATCATGAAACCCAATAGCTTGATTCTGGTTACCTCTCGTGACAAAAAAGTGCTCAAGAAAGCAAAAATCGAAGAGACGTCAATTTATAAGCTAGAAGGGCTAGACAGACAGCACTCTGAAGAGCTCTTCTGCTTTCATGCCTTTGGTCAACCACATCCACAACCAGAATTTGCAGATCTACTAAATCAATTTATAACGGTGTGCGATGGTTTGCCATTGTCATTAAAAGTATTTGGGGCGCTTCTTTTTGGAGAAAATGAAAGATCTTACTGGGTAGAGATATTGAATCGACTTCACCAATTACCTCCTGAGATACAAGAAAGATTTAGAATCAGCTACGATTCACTTAATCCAGAAGAACGGCAAGTATTTTTAAATATTTCTTGCTTTTTCTTAGGAGAAGACCGAGATACAGCCGCAAGAATATGGGGTTCTATGGAGGTTCGAAATATAGAGAACAAGTGTCTCTTGAAAGTGAACAGCGTAAATCATATAGAAATGCATGATCACATCAGGGATTTGGGAAGAAGTATTGCCGAGGAGGAAGAAATCATGCCCCGTGGTTTTTGGTATCACACGACCAACACCATTGAAGATTTGCTGGACCGATCGTCACGTGTAAGTGCTTCGAGCATTCCAACCTTTGTTTTGGTCTTAAAATGAATTTTGAAGTTGATTCCTTTGTTTTGGGCTTAAAGATGAATATTTAAAGTAGCTTCCTTTGTTTCTATTTAAAGATGAAATTTAAAGTATTTTATTCAAGATAATGGTAGATCTGTGTTCTCTTGCGGATACGTTTCTTGAACGAACAGGTGATAACCAAAGTTCGGGGAATTAAGACGGTTTCTCGGCGATATTTTATGTCCCAAGCTATGATGTCGAGTTCAGTAAGGTCACGGTACAAAAATAAGGTATTGGGGATGGAGAGTTCAGAAATGTCATGGTACAAAAGATGGAGTGATGAGGTATTCGGGAATTGTCTGATGGATCTGTTCAATAATTTTCGTTTCCGTGGTATTTTGAATTTGCAACTTGTTGCATCAGAAGAGGGTTATCCAGAACGCATATTGAGGAGGTCACGGTCACCACATCTCATGTGGCTCCGCTGGTATAAGTGTGGAAACTCTTGCCTACCTTCGTGGATTCCAATGGAGAGCTTAAGAGTTTTAGAAATAACAGGGGCGAAATTAAAATTACTGTGGCAGCATGAATCTCAGGTATGCTTATTTTTCGTTCCTAATTTCATTCCATTTTGCAGGTGAAAATAATCATTTGCGTCTTTTTGATAGTCGAAATGTGAACATCGCAAGCTCCTCTCCAGCTGCGAGAGCTAAATATCTGGGCTCCTTCATTCTCAAACTTTCCCAGGTCCATAGGGAAGCTGAAGCAGCTCGAAAAGATTGTCATTTATGATGCACTAATCGAAACAGTGCCAGATGAATTTTGTGATCTGTCCTCCTTGAAATACCTTGAGTTAATCTACTGCTCAAAAATGATGTCGCTTCCTGATTCCTTCGGTAACCTAACAAACCTCCAGCACATCGATTTGTCTAGTGCTTTGAGTTTACAGATGCTTCCAAATTCATTTGGGAATTTAAATCGACTGGAACATCTAGGGTTGACAGGTTGCTGCAGTTTGACCTTCTCCAACGAAACATTTGGAAATATTACCACCCTGGAGTACATAGATATTTCAGGTTGTAGCAGTCTGAAAGAATTGCCTCCCCAAGTCGCACATCAACGGTCCTTGCAAACATTAAATGTGTGTAAAACGAATTTGAAAGAATTGCCAAGTGGCATTGGAGACGTGTGCAAATTGGAAGCTCTGGACTTAAGAGGGGAGCCTTTGTTGGAAATCCTGCCAACTTTGCTCAGTTGCCTCAAGAACTTGAAGGAATTGTGGCTTTTTGATTGCCCAGAATTGAAATGCCTACCGGATTCCTTTGGACGGTTGACTCAATTGTTGGAGTTGAAAATTTGGAATTGTGGGATAGAATATTTACCACAAGAACTTATGGGGATGAAGAATCTTGAAATATTAATAATCGAAGATTGTCCGTTGCGGGAACTTCCGTTTAAGAAGGCTGAAGGAGAATTGGACTTCTCCGATGGCAAATGCATGGCTAATCTCAAGCTGTTACAGCTGGTAGGCACACAAATATCTGAGGTAATCTTTGAGGAAGGTGTTTGCCCAAACCTTCAATATCTGTTCTTGGTGGGGTGTTTCGAATTGAGAGGAATAAAAGGGCTTTGTCGTCTGGCCAAACTTCAATACCTCTGCGTCAGCCCGCGTGTAAAAGTAGAGGCGCTGTCTGGTGTTGAACAATATTTGATATCCTACAACGAGTCTGATGTTACCGAACGTGAGGAATACTCCTTGCAAAAGCTGGGGCGCTACCGAGGGCAGGGGCAGGGCTCTTTACAGATGCAATGATATATGTCAATAAATGTCATGAGATATTAAACCCGGAAGGTTTGGGTTATTTGATACACCCGCCCTCCTCCTGGGTTACTTAAGGATGGGAGTCAAGATCACTACTCTTCTAAGGAACTCTATTCTTGAAAGCTTGCATTGTTTCTTTTAACATGTTTATATATTGGATGTATGGTATGTCTTACTCATCTATGCATATGGGTTATCTCACACAGTTTACATATTGCAGTGTTATGAATTAATTTTTACTTTTATTTTTAATAAATATAATATCTAATTTCAATTTATATTATTATTTATTAACTAACTAATTTTTTTTTATTTTGTTAAAATAAAACTTTACCATTTAACTTTAATATTATTTTGTTTTAAATAAAATAAATATAATATTTAATTTCAATTTATATTATTATTTATTAATTAGCTAAATTTTTTTATTTTGTTAAAATAAAACTTTACCATTTAACTTTAATATTATTTTGTTTTAAATAAAATAAAAAACATGATGTAAAATAAAATAGAATAGAAAAGAATGCAAAATAGAAAAACTAATTTCCAATTTTGTTTGTTTCATAGTGCAACTAAATTGCATTGCATAGTCTCAAGTATGTTGCAAAGTTTTAATTTTGTTCATCTTAGTCCGTATTTTATGTTTTTCTTTTTCAGATTATACAAAATTATTTAAATTTTGTTTTTATTAAATTCTTTAATTTCATTGGTTAAAATATGTTATATATATATATATATATAGAAAAAAAAGTAATTTTATTATAGTAATGTTACATTGGTAGAATGTATGTATTCATACATTTACAAAAAAATGAACCTTACAACTCCAATATATTAAAATTTTCTAATTCAAAACAAACTATGGATTTTTTGTCATAAATATATCCATATGCTTCTATGTATGATTTTTGAGTTTTTATGTTGCCCGAAAAAGAAAAAGAATAAATTTCCAACTGTAAAATCAGAGCGGGCTATGTGGCTATTTGAATGCTACCAAATCGTTGTTATACATGAAGTGTTCTTTATCGAAAAACTACAGAATTGTTCATATGGTGCTCTTTTATATAAGATGCAAGCCCATGAAGGGTTTGTGATAATATTCATAATGTTCCCCATCAATTGTTTTCAAAATATTTCATGTGACTTGTTCCAGCTTTAATCCTACCTTTGAAAGTTTGTCCACTTTGTGTTTCGTTCCAATTACACATGACGACAGATTATGGAGTCTAGTTTTCATAAGTCTGCAGACCTTTTCAAATAACAGGCAAAGATTTAAAATGATGCATTTTTTTATTTTATTAACCCAATTTATCACAACCATTGAATCCCCAAAATTTTGAATGTTTTTGCAGTTTTTCTTAGAGGCAAAACAAAGAAGAAGATTTAGAGCAAAGAGTTCTGCAAAATTGTTTGTTCCCCTTCCCAGACCCATTTGAAGTTGGAAGTGATGGTGTTGTGAGAGGAAGAGTGTTGCTCCCCCACCACAAACTAGATCTTTTGAAGCTTCATCAAAGTATGCCCAAGGTTTAGTGTAGTTTATTTGTTCCTTTGTAATGATACATACTGTAGGGGTGTCTTTAACTTGTGGATAGTACGAAATAATATCAATCCCCTCTCTAGCAATAAGATCTGGAATGGGGGTTTTTTCCTGAAAATGGTTGAATTTCTTGCAATCTAGATACCCCAAATGATTAAGAGGGGAAGGGATTTTATAGTTGCAGAATTGTTTGAGTTTGTCCAAGATTTCTAAGAATCTTCCAAATTTTGTCCTTGCCAGTCTAGATTGGTATTTAAGAGAGCTCGAGAAACATTCCAAGTTTGTTGAGAGAAAGGGAAAGTTAGGAAGAGATGAGAAATGTTTTCTTCCTTGTTTTCGCAAATGATACACCAACATGAGCCTTTAATTACATGCCTTTTCATTTTGTCCCATGTTGAGATCTTGCTTGCAAGAACACACCACATAAACAATTTTTCTTTCTATGGACACAAACAATTTTTCTTTTTGTGGACACTTTAGTTTCCATATACCTTTCTCCACCAAGGTGGATCTCCTTGTTGAACTATGGAGCTGATGTGCTAGTAACCAAGCTTGGGAGTGTAATGACCAAGAGTAGCGGGTTCCCATATGAGCTCATCGGGAGATTCAATGAGACTAGAATGGCTTTCAACACTGATTTGATCAAAACCAATCTACCAGCTCTAGAGAGCTAGTGATGACTCCAAATATTGAATTTTTTTTCCAATTTTTCTAGCATCCAATTCCAATCCTCCTTTCTATAGCTATTTGGTTTCAGTCTAAAACCCAAATATTTTAACCCATCATCAAGGGAACAGATGTTGAAAGAGAAAATATTAGTGTAGCTTTGAATATCTGTACCCTCAATGTTGATAGGGGTAAGGGTGTATTTTTGTTCATTTAGCCTCATGCTCGTGGCTTTGTTGAAAAAGGTCGAGATTCCCGAGAGTTTTTCACCATCTCTGCTCGATCCATCACATAAAGTAAGGATGTCATCCACAAAGAGGAGATGCGTGATGTTAATATTATTTGTAATTATGATCCCAGCGAAAGAGCCTCGTCATTTTGCATCAATTATTGCTTTACTGAGTCCTTCTGCCACAAGCAAAAAGAGCAAAGGAGAGAGTGGATATCCTTTTCATAACCCTCTTTCCGAGGTGAAAAAAGAGGAGGTAGATCCATTTATTAGAACTACAAAATATGTTGTAGAAATACAGCTGAAGACCCATTTAATAAAGTTGTATTTGATTCGCAGATGGGTCATAAGAAGTCTTAGGTAGAGCTAGCTTACTCTGTCTAAAGCTTTTGAAAGGTCGATTTTGAAAACTGCTCCCTTTAACTTTTTGGTTTTTATGCTATGAAACCCTTCTTGAGCGACCCCTGTAGCTTCATGGATTTGTCTGTTTTCTCAAAAACGAAACTGTTCATGTGAAATAATTTTTGAAAGCACCTTCTTGAGTCTTTGGGCTATGATTTTTGAAACAACTTTGTATGTAATGTTGCATAGGGAGATAGGTCTAAATTATTCCAGATTACCAAGGTGTTCCAATTTTGGGATGAGAGTAATGAAGGTGGTGTTGAAGGGGGGATGCATATGTCCATTAACTCGAGTTTCTTCCACCAGGTGTAGTAGATCAATGTCGATTGTGTCATAGAGTGCCAGGAAAAATTCAATAGTCCATCCTTCTGGACCTGTAATTGTATCTTTCTAGAAACTATGCAAGGTTTCCTTTAATTCATCTTCTGATCTTTCTTCCATCAGCTCGATGTTATCATCTTCCGATATTTGTCCTAGAAAAATTTGAAAAATTTGAAAGGGATTCAAAGTGTGCTTTCAATTAGCCAAGTGAGGTCTCTGAAGGAAGAACGCACCTCATTATTGGAATTCCTTAACTCTCATATGGTGTTCTATATCTTTCTTCCTTTCACAAATCACTGGAATTTTTTTGTGTTGTCGTTTCCACTTTCAAGCCAAATGGCTCCACTTTTTAATCTCCAGACCTTCTCTTGTTCTTTCAAAAATTTATTTGTACTAGATTCCAATATACTTAGCTTTTCTTTGTCTTCTTGAGTTAGGAAACCACCCCCTTCAGTATTTTGGGTCATTATATATCCATTTCCACTTCTTTTAGGGATTGTTCCTCTTTTTCCTTTTTTAATTTGGCCCAGTCTTTGAGGGATTTTATTTGGGTGAGATTTTGGACAAAGTGAGAGGCAACATGATTTCCTTCTCCTACTGAGAAAGGTATCCAATCTCATTGAATGCTTTGGAGCACTTCCTCATTTTTTAACCATGTTGCACATAATTTGAAAGGTCTGGCTAGTTTTTTGGGGTTGTTCAAGATTTCCAAGCAGATTGGGAGATGGTTAGATTCACCTCCAGAATCAACCAATTATTTGAACATAAAATTTTTGCTTAAGAGGCCTTCTACAATTAAAAATATGTCCAGTCGTTTTGCAATTATGTTCTCCCACATTCTTTTATTAACCCAAGTAGGTTCAGCTTAATGGGGTCAAGATCCACAAGCTGAGAGGTTTGTAGGGAATGTGCAAAAACGTTCGCCAGTGGATCTACTCTAGCTCTTAAGCCCCATATCTCTTGTCTGCCTAGCATGAAGTTTAAGTCTCCTCCTAAGATGACATTTTCTTTCTTTCAAAGGGAGAAGTTGTGGAGCCTGTCCCAGAAAGAGACCATATTCTCATAAGGTCCATAGATGTTGATGATGTTGAGAAAATGATTTGCTTCATCCTAGAGAATATGTATTTCCATTCCAAAAGAGGAGCCCCGGGAGTTTATGCATTTTACAGAGAGTTGATTCCATCTGATAGGCAGTCCTTTCGAGTGTCCTTTTGTGCTTTGAGCAAGAAAATTGAAGTTTTTTACAGTGGATTTTAAGAGGGTGGTAACAGTTGCTTCTGTTCCCACTGTTTCTTATAGAAGGATCACATTCGACTTTTGGACCAGAAGCATCCTTTTCAGGGAAATTGTTTTCTGGGTACTTTCCATACCCCTATAGTTTAGTGAGAGGATCTTCATTTGGGAACCCCTTCCAGGGCTTGCACTGCTCTAAGTGCCCCAATGATTATTTTAAGCTTTCCATTTGCTCGATCCTTCAAAATCCTTCTGTTGCATTGAAGAGATAAGTGTGGGTCTTCCCCTTCCTTTCCCTTTAAAAATTTGCTAGGGTTTTGTCCTAACCCTAAATGGATAGAGGGGGGATATGAAGTTTCTCGGATGTCTCTGGATCGGAGATGAAAATGAATGGCTGAGATTGAAGAAATATAAGAGGATTCTACCTCCTGTGAGGAGATGTTAGAAGTGGGGGGGAAGGGACCGTGGATAGGGAGGGTTGGGCTTGTTGTACTGGGTTGTTCTGAGAAAGTGGGGGCTGAGAAATGGTAGGAAAAAGAGTATGTTGGAGTCATTTACCCAACAGACACACCTATTTGGTCAATTTTGGCCTAATTAATGACTATCCTAATTTGATTGACTCGAATTGGCATCAGATCAGCACACTCACGCCTTCCTTCAATCAAGGAGGCCAACTAAGCCTTCTCCTTCAATTGGGGAGGCTAACTGGGCTTCCTCCTTCAATTAGGGAGCAATTATTGGGTGATCTGGGTGTCATAAGTGCACCTAATAGCTAACTAATTATTGTTTCACTTAAACAATCAGTTAAGCTGAGTTTTAAAGGCGCCTCCCTCATTTCATTGTCTATTTTGGGCTGATTTGGGTGATCTGGGGTGAGTTAATGCGTCTCCAACCACTTCTGATGACCAATATCAGTGCAGTTCACTTCATCGGAGTTGACTAGAGTTACTGATGCGCCCCCACCTACTAATTGACATGTAGATTGAGTTACATTTAGTTAGACTCAGTCATTCATTGCACTCTGATTCAGTTAGGACTCAGTTGAGTCAATTATGGCTAAAATAGTGGTTAACTGGTGTGTTCAGTGTGGCTAACATTCAGTTAAGCTACAACTATCCATTCGATTCGAATGACCTCTAGTGAATTCAAATTGTCTCCATTCATACAAGTTCTACGTGACATTGTATTGTATTATTCATTATATTATTGATTATATAGAGCTGCAACCTCCTATTGCAGTACCATTACATCATTTCATGTCTAATTTGTCTTGAATCTCTTGTAAGTGTGTGCTTTGTCTCAATATTGTTGTGAGAGAATTACTATGGTATCAGAGCCACGGCGGGACAAATCTCACTCTTCAGAAAAAACATGATTTCTGATGGATCTAGCATGCAAAATTGAGCAAAAGCTCAAATTCTAGCACTACACCAGAAGCATAAGGTTTACCACTTAATACACCAAGTAAAGGAATTGTTGATCAAGATTTCTTGATTAACTATGCTGGGTGTGATGAAAACTTGAAATGTGTAGGTTGTTCGACCTTACGGTGACTTTTTTGTGTTGATTGTAGGTTTTTACATGTTCTTCACTGCATTCGATACAACAGAAAAAATGGCTTCTTCCATGGATCTTCTTACTCCTTTCAATTACCACCAATGGAAAGGAGACATGGAGATCTAGCTACGTGCTAAAGGTCTCTACAGAGTCACTATGAACATCAAGGAAGAGCCAACTCATGTTGTGTACAAGGATAGATTTTGGAATAAGATGGATGAAGCTTTTGGGTTTCTGTGTCTCTCAATCTCTAAGGACCTTCTATTCCATCTCATGGGATTGAAGACTCCGAAAGAAATTTGGGACCAACTTGCTTCCCTGTATGACAAACAGGATGATTTGAGTATTTATCAGCTAGAGAATGAGCTGGTTTCTCTTCAACCTGGCAAGTTCGAAACTCTCAATGATTTCTTCACAAAATTCAAGTATCTAGTCCTTCAGTTAAAGCGGTGTGAGGTGAAGAAGGAGGATGATCAGCTCATTCTCGCCATTCTCTCCAAACTTGATGTGGATTATTCAATATTTGTTTCCACATTCCATTTCGGGAAGCTCATAACCCCAGGATGGAAGATGCCTTCTCTCAATGCCTTCATGGAGTCCCTCACAAATGAGCATGACAAGCTTGTGCAGATGGGGATCATCAGATGCTCCAAAGATCAAGCACTGTTTGCTTCGGGGCCCAAAGATTCGAAGGGAAAAAGGAAGAAGAATCAAAAGACTAAATTTGATGCTCCAAATCCCAAAGAAAAGAACCAGCAGCAAGAAGAGTCTTCCGGCTCGAAGAAACATAAGAACAAAGGAAACCAAGGCAAAGAGAAAGTCAAGTGTTCCTATTGCGGGAAGGGCTTCCACCCTGAACATGACTACATGAAGAAGAAGCTTGATGAGATGACTTCTCTCCTTGAGAGAAACAATAGCAATCTTTCAGAGAGTGTTCGGGAGAGAGATAAACAAGATCGGGATACCCAACAAGAAAGAGGACATGCTCTCATGGCAAGCACCTCGAAGCCCAAATCTCTCCTCATAGAACATGGAGCTTCAAATAACATGCTAGCAAGCAGAGATTCCTTCTCATCCCTAGACACCAACAAAAGCATTCCCATCCACATGGGAGATGATTCTACCATCATTTCAAAAGGAAAATGTACAGTAAATCTTGAACATGGCAGTTTTTTTGATGTTTCGTATGTACCCTCCTTGGCCCCCAAACTCCTGAGTGTATATCAAATGACTCACACTGGAGTGCCTAAGAGAGTAACCTTCAGCCCCAATGATGTATAAATTACTGAAATTGCATCCGGGAAACTTGTGGCAACAGGCTTAGCAAACCATCATGCTAAGGCCTATGAGTTCTCCCATTTTGTGGCGGATGCAAAGCCCACCGCTCTTCTGAATCATGGAAATGAGGTCACTAGACTATGGAATGAGAGATTTGGTCATTTAAACTTCAATTACTTGCAACAAATTCAAAAAAATTCCATGGTTGAAGGCCTCCTAGCCATTAAAACTACCAAAGGAGTTGCAAAGGTTGTATTGTGGGAAAACAACCTGAGCACAAGTTTAATCGAGGAAAGGCAAGCCGTGCATCAAGTATCTTGGGGTTGATTCATTCTGATATCAGCAGACCTATGCCCACCACATCCATGAATGGATCTTGGTATGTACTCACCTGCATAGATGATTTTTCTAGATACACTTGGGTTTTCTTCATCAAGAAAAAATCAGAAGTTTTGGAGAAATTCATTGAATTGAAAGAACTGGTTGAGAATGCCTCTAGGAGAAATATCAAATCTATGAGATATGATAATGGAGGTGAATATATCAGTTCTTAATTTCTTCAAATATGTTCAGATAGTGGGATCAAGATCCAACACTCAATTCCCTACACTCCCCAACATAATGGTGTGGCAGAGAGAAAGAACATGGCCCTCAAGGAGATGACCACATGCATGCTCGAAGCCAAGAGTTTGGCTGCAAATTTATGGGATGACACCATGAATGTTTCTACATACATTCAAAACAGAGTTCCTCACTCCTCCATGAAAGGAAAGACTCCTTTTGAATCCTACTTTGGACACAAGCCGGATGTGTCAAATTTCAGGGTGTTTGGGTCCACTGCATGGGCTGGAATTCCGCATGACAAGAGGAAATGTTTGCAACCGAAAAGTATTGATTGTTTGTTTATTGGATATACAGAAGAATATAATGGATTCAAGCTACTAAATATCAGAACCAAACAAATATTCATTGAGAGAAGTGTCTAATTTGATGAACCTCTCCAAGAGGTAGAACTAGTCAAGGAGAAAACTGTTGAAATTCCATACTATTTTGCTGATCATTCGGATGATGAAATTGGGAGTGATGGCTCTGATATTTCATATCTAATGTATCATATCAGTGAGAAACATATATCAGGTTAAGAATCCGATTCTGAATTGCAAACACATCTCCCAACTTGGGCCAAGAAGACACTCTCTTCCGCCGAGGAAAACATTGGAAATCTTGTTGATCCAAGAAGAACCCGGTCTAATTTTCAAAGAGCAGGTATTGCACTCGCTTGTCATGATTCATTGTTGTCCGAGACCTATTATTTAATGATTGGTTCATATCCTAAGTCCTACTACCATGCTCAGAAATATCCGAGATGGCAAGCTGCTATGGATGAAGAGTTTAATTCTCTTCGAAAAAATGCTACTTGGGAGCTACTTTCCCTTCAACCTGTGAGGAAATTAGTTCAATGCAAGTGGGTGTTTCAGAAAAAGGTTTTTGCTGATGGAACAACCTACAAATATAAGGAAATACTGGTTGAAAAAGGGTTCTCCTAGGTCCAAGGAGTGGACTATCATGAGACCTTTGCATCGGTGGCAAAGATGGACTCCATCTGCCTAGTTTTGGCCATTGCAGCATCCAAGCACTGGGAAGTGCATCATATGGATTTCAAGAGTGCCTTTCTACATGGAGAACTTCATGAGGAGATATACATGAAGCAACCTGAGGGATATATTTCATATCTTTCTTTGGTTTGCAAATTGCAAAAGTCATTATATGGGTTGAAATAGGCCCCAAGATCATTGTATGCCAAGATGGATGCCTTTCTGCTTTCACAAAACTTCCAAATATGAAAATATGATCCGAATGTGCATTTGTATCAGTATGATGGTGATTTACTTATCATTGTTTTATATGTTGATGATATTTTGATTACAGGAAGTACACTTGCTTCCATTACATTCATAAAAATTGTCGTTCATGATGCATTTGAGATGAGTGATTTGGGGCTCTTGAAGCAATTTAAAGGGCTTGAATTCTCCCAAGAATTTGATGGGATAATGGTAAATCAGTATAAATTCATTTCAGACCTGTTAATTAAGTTTAACATGGCTGATTGTAAGGCTGCTCCATTTCCTTTCCTCTCAAGGATCAGCCTTGAAGAGGGAAAATCCACTCCACCCAAGGATTGCACTATCTACCGCCAGCTGATTGGTAGCTTGATTTACTTGAAACATTCATGAACTGATATTTTTTATGCCATGAATGTTGTATAAAGATACATCCAACAACCTCATGACCTCCATTGGAAGGAAACCAAGAGGATCCTTCAGTACATTCAGGGCACAAGATCCTATGACATTCACTATGCTGCAGATTCTGAGCTAGAGTCGGTTGGTTATATAGATTCAGATTGGGCAGGGGATTCCATAGATCGAAAGTCTACTTCCGGGTATGTATTCATGTTTGGTGGTGGCCCCATTTTCTATTCTAGCAAAAAACAGGCCATCATTGCATTGTCTTCAGCAAAGGCCGAGTAAAGGGGAGCAGTGAATGCTTGCATCCAAGTTGTTTGGTTGCAAGGAATTCTTTCAGAGTTTGAGATTGGTAGTGCTTTGTCCACAATCATATTTTGTGACAATCAAAGTGCTATCAAGATCTCCACAGATCCAGTTCAATGGTAGAGGACCAAACATGTTGAGATTCACATGCACTACATCAGGGAGTTGGTGCATGACATGACCATTGTTCTACAATACTTCCCTACAAATGAGCAGATTGCAAATATCTTCACCAAGAAATTTACTGAGACAAAATTCACTTACCTCCGTTCACTATTGGGGGTGAGTTCATTAGGGTGATCAGATTACTTTTTCAATGTTCAACTTGAGGGGGGGGGGGTTTCCCTGGGTTAGGTATTTGTGATTTTCAAGTCTTGTATGCATGAGCGTTCTTTCAACACAAATCATTATTATTTTGTTTGTTAAATATATATACATACTAGAGATGATGTTTTCTTATAGTACATGTATGATCTATGCATGTGCTTTCCACGCATGCACATGTATGCTAGTATCGATATACAAATACGTTATATTGAATAATTGTATAAGTTGTCACAAGTAAATATGTTAATTATACATTGATCAAATTTAGATAATGAATGTTAAGTTATTGGATATGTGTAAAACAAGTCAATTAAGGTATTCATTAATGGTAGGTGCACACTATGATAAGTAATTGATCAAGTGACGTCAATTAGAATTGGTGTCACGAATTTGTCATGAGTAGGCTTAAACATTGTTCATATACATTAGCAGAATTGACGTGTTTAAATATTTGTCAGGATTGTTTAAACCCTTAAGGGTGCTTTATTTATGAGTATAGTGATAACTAATGATACTTGTCTTTAAAAACAAATAATTATAAAGGTTGTTATTTATTATTATTATTATTATTAATGATAATAAGGTCATTTTTGGTAAACATAGTCAATTAAACAAAAGTTGAAATAACTTGAGTAAAATAAATATTAATTAAATAGACCAAATCATTATGTGTAAGTTAAACATGTATTTTAAAATATTGAATCTAACCAGCAAGATATGCCATGGTTGCTTTAAAATTAATACTTGTTATTTTACTAACATCAGATCCTCGATTGGTTAAAACAATTAAGATACCACCTATACGAAAGTTGAAAGGTAAAATAAGATCATTACTAAATTATTGTTTTTATTCAAAATATTTAATGTGAATGGGACTAACAATCAATCCAGCATCCCGTGAGGGACTCAAAGAGAACATTTCAAGAATAATTAAATTTTTTATAGTCAAATTATTTGATTAAACTTAAATAGCCTTAACTATTGAGCTACTCGAGAAAAGGACTGGAAACTTAACTATTGAGCTCCTCAAGAAAAGCACGAGTAAATAAAGAAAATATATAAATTATGATTATAATATTTTATAGCATTGGAAATTTAAATAGGAAGGTGAATTGATTGTTTCAAGGAGAGGCAGTGGAGTAAGATGGAAGCAAGGAGGAGGAAGATTAGTATTTAGGAGAGGTCTCATGGAGAGGGAGGGGATTGTTTTTTTTCGTTGTTTACAGGAGGAGAGGATACTAAGTGTTGTAATGAAAGGAGGAAAGAAAATATTGAGGAGGGGGTTAACTCAAGGACTTAGAAATTTCTGGAAATGAAGTCATAATGAGGAAAGGAGGAAATTTGCTCTCGATATTATTGGTCTGTAGGCGTGGGGGCTAGGAAACCCATTGGTTTCCTAGGGCCAACACGATAAGAGCTGGTTGGAAGGATGGCTCATCTATTGTTGGTTCTTGAGGCTTGGACGAGAAGCTAAAGGAACCTATTGAATCTGCATCAACCCACGAGATCTACTACAACCACCGGGGCCAGGTATTCTACCAGCATAATTTAAATATTTGAATTTATTAAGAAATGCAAATGTGTTCTATAGTTGTACGATTATCTCATGAGTATGGTGCCGAAACAATTCCATTTTATCAAAATGTATTAGAATAAAACAAAATGTTGTTAAACTTGTATATATATATTTTTAGAATAGAGGTTGACACAAAATATGAGGAACAAACTGAGTTAGTGGTACCTGGTGATCCAGGAGAATTACAGAGAGACACTAGAAAATGGTTATGCAAAACCAGTAGATCAAGGAGCATATAATGCACTCTCATAAGTAGACAAAAATGTTTGGAAAGAACAAGAAGAATGATGGAAAACCCTTGTTTCATATACTTAAAGTGATGCATGGAAGCATACTCCCAAGAGTAGCAACAATAAAGACAACCAAGCAAGCATGGGATACACTTGAAACTGCCTATCAAGGTTTGGACAAGGTAAAGACTGTTAAATTGCAGATTCTTAGAAGAATTTTGAATCTTTGTCAATGAAAGATACATAATCAATAGATTCATTTTATACTCAAGTTATTGGCATGATAAATCAAATGAAATCACATGGAGAAACCATAGAATATAGAAGGGTTGTTGAAAAGGTTCTTAGAAGTATTCCCCCAAAAATTGAATCTTTGGTTGTGACTTTAGAAGAAAACAAAGATATGAGCCAATTTACCATTGATGAGTTATAAGCCTCTCTCATCAATCATGAACAAAAGATAAATAGACCAAACACATCATTAGAAGGTGCATTTGAAGCACAATCATCCATAAGTCGTGGAAGAGGAAGGGGAAGATCAAATTCTAGAGGTAGAGGAAGAAATTGTTCAAGAGGAGGATGCAACAACGATTCTGTAAATGTCGTTGGTAGAGGTCAAATTCAGAATCCCAGTAAGCCTAGTGGACAAAGATTTGATAAATAAAAAATACAATGTCATTATTGCAATAAATTTGGGAATTTTCATATGAATGCAAGAAGAAGCAGTATGACCAAAGCAAGCAATCCCAAAGCTAGTCAGGTAACACTAGAGCATTTCGTCCAACACAATGTTTTTGGCATGTGCATCCCCAATTGAATGTAATGTTGTTCAAGAAATCCCATGTAATATATGTTATTTAGATTCACGCTATAGTAATCATATGACAAGTAATTTAGAATTATTTTCCAGTCCAGATAAATAAGTTCAAACTGATGTCATACTTCAAAATAATATTCAAGTCATTGTTTAGGGAAAAGGCACAATTGGTATTCTAACCAAACAGGGGGAGCATAAAACTATCCCTGATGTTTATTATGTTAAAGGTATGAAACATAATTTAATGAGCATTGGACAACTACTACAAAAAGGATGTAGAGTCTACATGGAATATTATCACTGTGTGATTATGGATTAACGTCCAAGCAAGCAACTCATAAAAAAGGCGCAGATGGCAAGAAATCGCTTGTTTCCTTGAAGGATAAGGCCCGATATAAACAGAAAAACAAATCAAGTTGTTCATGAAGCACAAAATGAAGATTCAGGAGCTGCATTCAAGGCAGAAAGCAAAGAAGCAGATGTGCCTTATTTTAAGGAAGAAAAAGACAGCAATAAAGAAATTCAAGTAGCATTTCAGTCAGAGGCAGAGGATGAATTCTGGTTGTGGTACTTTGGATTTGGACATCTGAATTTTGGAGGGTTGAAGCTCCTCCACATGAATAATATAGTGAAAAGGTTACTATTAATTGAAAAACCAGAGAGAATATGTGAAGGCTGCATTTTTGGCAAGCAACATAGAGAGTCCTTTCTAGTTGGTAAGTCATATAGAGCATGCACACCACTTGAAATAGTGCACTCTGATATCTGTGGTCCAATGCAAACTCCATCCATAGGAGGATGCAGTTATTTTCTTAATTTTATTGATGATTTCACAAGAAAAACATGGGTATATTTTTAAAGACACAAGTCTGATGCATTTGGATATATTCAATAGTTTAAGGTACTTGTGGAAAAGCAATGTGGATACATTATCAAAGTTTTAAGGACTGATAGAGGCAGTGAATATGTCTAAAATGATTTTTTGAATTTTTGTAAACTCCATGGAATACATAAGCAATTCACTACGTGGTACACACCTTAGTAGAATGGTGTCCCAGAAAGGAAGAATCGAACCGTTATAAAGATGACGTGCAGTATGATGGGAACCAAGCATTTGCAAAATGAATATTGGGTTGTGGCAATAGCAATTAGTGCATACATTATGAACCGGTGTCCAACAAGGAGTGTGAAGAATATAGTTCCTCAAGAAGCTTGGACATGTATGAAACATGGAGTTTCTCACTTAAAAGTTTTTGGGTTTGTTGCATATGCACATGTTCCAGAGGAGCTGAGAAAGAAATTAGACAACAAGGCTCCAAAATGTATTTTTGTTGGTTATTTTGAAGACACAAAAGCATATAAATTATATGATCCTATCACAAAGAAAGTTCTAATTAGCTGTGATGTTCAGTTTGTTGAAAATGAAGCATGGGATGGAAATGTAGAAAAGAATGTAAAAAATATAGATCTCGTCACACATGATGACTTGATAGAAGTGGTTCAAACATCACAAGGAAGTCAAAATGTCGAAGTTCCTTCTATTCCTAAGAATGTGCGACAAATTATAGCTCAAGTATCTACGCCACAAGTTGCAGATCAAGTTACACTAGCAAGCACATCAAGAGTGCAACAAAATCCAACAAGTAGTCCAAGTAGTTCTCCATCACCATATCCAACATTAGAAAGCTTGATGTCAAGAAAAACAAAAATTTTGTGAGATATTTATGGTGTCGATACAACAAATTCATTCTCATTATTTACGCTATTTTCTCAAATTGGTGATCCTCTAACTTTTGAAGAATCTATCAAAGATGATGTATGGGCACAAGCCATGGATGAAGAAATAGAATGCATTGAGAAGAATCAGACATGGGAACTAGTAGACGTTCCTAAATATAAGGATGTGATAAACATCAAATGGATTTATAAAACCAAATAAGATGCAAATGGAAATGTGCATAAGCACAAGGAAAGATAAGTTACAAAAGGGTTCACACACCAACCCAATATAGATTTGAATAAAAAATTTGCACCTGTTGCATGCATGGATACAATCAAAATTGTTTTGGTCATTGTTGCGCATAAAAAATGGCTTGTTTAGAAAATGGATGTTAAGTACACATTTTTAAATGGTTATTTGGAAGAGGAAGTATATGTGAAACAAAAATAAAGTTGTGTAGATCTAGAACAAGAAAACAAAGTGTATATATTGAATAAATCACTTTATAGTTTGAAGCAAGCTCCTAGAGCTTGGTACATTCACATTGATTCTTATCCCACTCAAAATGGATTTCACAGAAGTGAATGTGAACCAACATTGTACATCAAAGTCAACAAGCAAGGTAATATGTTAATTGTTTGCTTGTATATAGATGATTTAATATTTACTGGTGATTTTGACATAGAATATTTTAAATTAGTCATGAAGAATGAATTTGAAATGACTGATTTGGCGCTTATGAAGTATTTTTTGGGCATTAAATTTCATCAATCTGAAATGGTATATTTATTTCTCAATCCAAGTATGCAAATGAAGTTTTGAAAATATTTAATATATCTAACTATAAGGCATCCCCAACACAAAAAATAATAGGTCTAAAATTGAGCAAGGATGATGATGGATCCAAAGTAGATCCTACACTGTTTAAAAGGAAAGTTGATAACCTAATGTATCTTACTTCTAAAAGGCCAGACATTATGTATGGAGTAAGTCTGATTTCAAAGTTCATGGAGTCACCAAAAGACTCTCATTGGAAATAAAATAAAATAATTCTGAGGTATGGAGGCACAAATACTTTAGTATTTTGTATTAAACCTTAGAAAATTTAAAACTTATTGGATATACCGACATCGATAATGGAGGAAACATGGATGATAGGAAAAACACATTTGGGTATACTTTTCATTTTGGCACAAAATTAGTGTCATGGGCTTCAAAGAAACCACCCATTATAACTATGTCATCAACAAAAGTAGAGTATGTTGTAGCTACAAGCGTTGCATGTCAAGTTGTTTAGATGTGCATAATACTAAAAGATTTGTCGCAGATCCAACAAGAACCCACAACAATATACAGCGACAACAATTCATCCATTGCGTTGTCAAAGAACCATATGTTCCACAAGAGAGCCAAGCACATTGACATCAGGTATCATTTCATCAGAGAATTGGTAAATAAGAAAGAAATTTATTTAGAATTTTGCAGGTATGAAGATCAACTGATAGATATCTTTACAAAACCATTCACATGGGACACATTCCAATATTTGTGAATTTGCTTAGGAGTGACCAATTTTGCGCAATAAAATTTAATATGCACAATGACTAGCTCTGAAATTTTGTATGTTCCCCATCTTCTCTTAATTAAGGGGGAGTGTTGGAAATATTTAATTATGACCTAATGGTTTTCAAGTCTGTGTCGGCTCAGTAAAAAGTTGTATATGTACAATTTGGTCTATGTGTTTGAAAATTTGGGAAGTCAATTTGTCAGAGTATGGAGTTTATGTCCCAGTTTATTTAAGGAGCTGCATATTAGTTCAGAAGTCAAGTTTGTAGGTAAATATCATTCTGAAATTTATTACAGTCTTAAATGTGAATTCCAGTAGCTCCAAGAGAAGTCAATAATTGTATCTATGTGACTAAAAAATCAAAGGTATTCTTAAAACAAAAGAATAGAGAAGAACATACTTGAAGAAGGTTTAATATCTCAAGCTCCTGGAGAAAAAATGAAGAGAGTTGAGAGCCAAAGCTCTATAAAAGTGAAAATCCAAGTAAAAGTCCAATGGTTGTATATTCAACTGTAGTTGCTAGTTTGTCGCGGTAATATAAATCTTGATGTGTTATTTGCAAGTATAGTTCATGTCACACATATTTTATAGGTTGAAGTGAGTAAAAATCTTGTATTTGTTTATTTTATAAGGAAATCAAAATATTTTGCCTTCTTGTTTTACGTAAGGTCACTTTTACTTTCACTGAAATATTTTGGTCAAGGAAGTGCATTTTATTCGCGCAAATCTAGGACCATGTCCTAAAATATTGAAAATAAACAAATTTCTTAAGTTCTGGTTCATAAGAGTTTACATGAAAAGTATTTACTTTTATGTGTGTAGTAAATATCAGGGATGATTTTAAGGAACCATACTTATTTAAAAGTGTATAAATGTTGGTGAATATTACCAATTCTTAAAATGCCAACTATCAAATGATTGGCAATATTTTAAAAAAAAATATTTTAATTTCCAAGGATTTTATATCGTTTATATAGTAATTTGGCGATTTTTAGGGTGAAACAATTTTACCCCATCAAAATTGGGCGAAACAGGGCTTAAAAAAATGCAAAATGGCGAATCTTTTTTGGGAGAAAAACATGGAAAAATAGCCCACTGGGCTAAAATTCGCCCCTAAAATTATCCCTGGTAAATATCTTTTTGAAAAGAAAAAGTGGATTAATAAAATAGTTATCAAAAATATATTGGTATTTGTCCAAACCATTTCGTATTTTTATTTTTTTTAAAGAAAAGATCAATCTTTTTTATATTATCAAATGACTCGGATACAAGGCTATAATATCTTCAGAAGCTCAAATGATATAACTCTCTACTCGGTTACTCTAAACATCTGTAAAAAACAGTGACATATTCAACAAATTTCCGTCTAACACAACGTAACCCAGATCCAATCATCAAAACCTTTTCTCAATGGATAATATCCAAGATATAAGGTGACTCCTAAGCCTAAATTATATATACATTGACTAAAAGAAATACAATCAACACTCAACATACTATAATCTCTTTCCAAACTATTAGAATAGTTATCTTGTTAAGTATCCAAAGACAAAAAAGAACTGTAAAAAGGGACTTAATTGAAAATCATGAAAGCATTCTAAAAAATCATAGATCCTCCAAAAATTCATGAAGAGACAATAGACCGCTGGCGAACTTCAATGCATCTTTCAAAAGCCCATCCACAAGATTTTTATGCTCCTTGTAAATATGTTGGCAGCTGAAAGTATTGAAGAACAAACATAGTGCTTTGATTCTTGTACATTAGTAATCAAGTTCTAAAACTCTCAATTGGGAAACAACATTGATCCAATCTATAATAGTCTTGGAGTCACCATAGACTTGCAGTTCTAAAAGACCCATCCCCTGAGCAATGTATAAGATCCCCCAAAGAGCAAGCAATTCATCTCGCGTGTTTGTTCTCTTTCCACATCCGATCCTGAGAAGATAAAAGTGTGCATGACCAATGTATAAAACCACCCCAGCACCACCCAAATTCTGTACCGTAGCCCCGTCGAAGAAACTTGTTGCCGCTTGCACCACCGAACCATCAACTATCGCTTTGCACCTTTGAAAATAGGGATGTACCGAATAATCATCTAAGAGACGAAGACAAACCACCACTACATTCTGCATTGAAGGTTTGATACCACAAAATATAGCATTATTCCTCGTCAGCCAAATAGACCAGTTACACATGAGTGGAAGGAAAATCGGCCTTAGACCCATACTTATCCATCCCTTCATATTCCCCTGAAGAGTAAGATCCTCCCAGCAGAATACCAATCCCAAGGACTCAGTAACGGTTCTTCGAACCACCTTACCAATTTCACAGCCCACCATTAGGTGTGCAACTGATTCAAACTCACTTCAACACAGTTGACAGATACTTGGGCTGACCCAACCCCGTTTAAGAATATTTCCCCAAGTACTAACCTTATCCATAATACACAACCATCTAAAGCACTTTATCTTCTGTGGAAACTTCCATCGCCACAGATCCTTCCTCCACCAATCATTAGAAGTAGTCAGCATCGAATCCACAATGAACTGGTAATCCAACTTTATTGAAATATGGTCAATCATAGAGTTGTATGACCTAACAAGGCAATCATCATCATTTGAGATATGCAAGCCCAGTTGCATCAAGGAACCAGTGTAACGGTCCCACTCATATTTCCACTCTCCACTAAGCTCTAAATATTCAATCATCAACTAGTATGCATTAGAGAAACACCACTCAATCGGTTTATGAGTCTGATCCAAAGTAGTTATACCATAATATTGTAGATAGTTGATAAGGGATCCTGATAGTAAATATGTGTCCTCCATCGCTATCACCATATCCACCCCAACATACACAACACTGCCATTGCCCAGTTTCCAACTCAGAGACTTGTTGATCTAGCCCAAAACCCTTATAAAACCATTCCATATAATCAAAGAATTTTTCACAGAGTAATTTCCTTTCCTGATCCAAACTGAAATAGAAAGTCTTCGAAAATATTTCAACCTCAAAACCTTGTTCCAAATTCCAGTCCCATTCAGGGAAAGCCACAAACTTTTCATCCTCAAAGCCATGTTAAATCATTCAAGGTTTTTATATTCCAAACACCCCCCCCCCCCCTCGGCATCAGGTCTAGAAAGTTGTTCCCAATTAACCAGATGTATACCTTTTTCTTTATTCAATATTCCATAGCTGTAGTTTTTTGAAAAGGAGGAAATCTGCGGTGGCAGTTTTTGTTTTCTCGATAGTTTCAGACCTTGAAGAAGATTTATCGCTAGGAGAAGCTTCTTGGAAGTCTTCACGGATGTAAGCTCATCATTTTTATTATTATTAATATTTGGTTATTATGATGCTTAGGATTTTTTTCTTGTAAGGTTGTCCGTTTGGTGTGAATGATAACTGAGATTTTTAATGTTTTTTAATTTCCTTAATCTTTGTAATTTATTAATTTACTGATTTTTATTTTTTAATTTATTGTTATTAATGTTAATATTGTTATTTGTTTAAAGTCCTTTTTAATTAATTGTGTTTAATGTTTATTAGTTTTAGAATTAATATAGTTTAATGTTTAGATTAATTTTTTTTAATATAGTTATTTTTAGGTTAATGTTGAGTTAAAATATTTTAATTTTGTTTTTAATGTAGTTATTAATTAGGTTAAAGTTTGGTTAAATTATTTTAATTTTTAGTTTATTAATTGAGTTTTTTTATTAATTTTAGAATAAGTTTGCTAATGTTTTAATGTTTAGGTATGTGATTTTTAGGTTAATGTAGTTTTTAGGTTAATGTATTTTTACTTTTGTTTATAGTTAAATGTCTTTTAATTTTATTAACTAATGATCTTTGTTTAGAGTTTATTAATTAAGTTTTTTTTATGTTTGATTATTTTTTTTTTAATTAAGCTTTATATGTTAGATTATTATTTTTTAGTGTTTAATATATGTTTTTAATGTTTAGATTAATGTTAATGAGTTAGTTTTTTGTCTAAGTTTTTAGTTATCGTTTTTTTTAAGGATCTTGATGACTGGTTTCCAGGAGTCATTTAGTTTTAGGCCATCGTCTTGATTCAAGTTGTTAGAGTATTTTTCAACTTTGAGTGCTTCTCTTATTTTTCGTTTGAAGTGGCGAGGGACGGTTGCAAGTAATTCTGATTTTTCAATACATATATGGTGCTTAATATCGCATTAGTGTTGTGCGATGAAAGAGTTCTTAACCCTGCAATGGTGTATGTCAGCACCATGTTTTTTTAATCTTGTCTTGATTGAACGACCAGTCTCGTCGATGTAGACCTTATTGCATGAGCAAGGTATGGTGTAGACTCCTTGGAGTAGTTTCTTCTCAATTGGGTCTTTTGCAGAGTCTAGCATGTTCCTAAGGGAATTAGGAGGAGAGAAGGTTACTTAATGTCTCTTTTTCCGAGAATCCTAACGATCTTGTTGGTGGTTCGATGGATGTAGGGGAGGATTGCTAAGGCTATGTCATTGTTATTGTTTTCATTCTCTTTTTTACTATTTTTGTTTTGTTCTTTTTTGTTAGCTCTTTTGATGGTTTCTTTGATTTGTTTGTCCCTATACCCATTGTTTATGAAGGATTTCTTGAGATTGTCTAGTTCTTGTTTTAAGTGGTCTTTATCGGCAATTCTGATGGCCCGATTTACTACAGTGTTGATTATGCCAATTGTTTAGACAGGGTGTGTTGGGCTCCAATCCACTAGTGTAGATTAGACCTTGAGTTTATGTCAATATGGAGTTTGTAGACTTAGAGGCATATCCAAATATAGGGACTCAAAGCTAGACCTAACTGGAAATCTAGTTTACCTATGAAATAAACCTATTGAAAGCTTAGAATGCTGTGACTTGAAAATACAAAAACTCCCTTACAGAAGCTACTTCATTTGATCTCTTAGTTACACAGCAATTCATATGTGAAATCTTCTGAGATAATAAAAAAAAACAAATTAAACCTAACCCTAAAATATGGATCACAAGACTCTGCCTATTATCTCAACATTGAATAAGCAATCAAACATTAATTTGCCTTACATGAAAGCATTCACAATGTATAACTGTTCTCAATACTTTGTCATTGAATAAGCAAGCAATGTACAACGATTTGATATTGAGATAATAGTATGAACCATTCCTACAGCATGTAACTGATGAAATAACAGAGTTTATAAAACTTGTTCAAACAATCCAACTCATTCTGCAATAGTTAAAATGAAGAAATGGAATTCTACAGGAAATAAGACATGCCACTGGCAACAATATGAAAAAGGTGTGCATACTTGGAAAAGGGCGCCCTCCAATGCCTCATTTACACACGTAGAGAGAGAAAATCACAGAGCTTAAACCTCGATTGTATTCACCATAGTAAATTGAGCATACACAGTAATCAAACTCCACGGTCTTGACTCCAGAACAATATGCGTTTGTAATCCCACAGGGTCTTTTTCATATGTTTGATCAAATACTTATACAAACTTTTAAAAAAACTAGAAATGCTATTAATCTAGAAAGCTAATAATGACATACAATCCTCGAGATCCATAAAAATAGACAAAATCGGAACTGCCCTGCTTTTATGCTGAGTGGTAGCATAGGTGGTCATCTTTGACCAACATTGACTCGACACCTGTGAGAACCACATCATCTGTTCATTGGAAGTTTACCCATCCTTGGACATTGAGGATATTTTCCCCATCTCTCAGTTTACGCCTAGCTGGCCTGCAAGTATCCAACCTAGGAGACATTATGGGAAGTTAGCACATCCTATAATTCTAAATATAACCTTAATTTAAATGCCTTAAAAATCTCATAATTCAATTTGCTAAGGAGCAACAACATTTATACCTTTGACCAAAGTTTTGTGAATGAAATTAAGGCTTTATGAATCAGTATGAAGGTTTATGGAGGAAACTGGAAGGTATTTAGATGAAAAAAATAGGTCAAAATGGTGCCGAACATCTCCCCCAAGAGGAAGCTGTTGCATGTCCTCATGCACAAAAATGTCCCAAAAAATTTGACCCTGCTTATATCATGCCCAAAATTTTGTTGCTGATCCTCTGTTTTTAATCCCCTGTCTAAGATGATGCATTTGTTGAAGCTCGAGATGCATAAAGGACTTTCAGTTTCTCATACTTGGTTTTGTAAATCTTCTTTTGTTTATACCATGTATATGCATGCTTGGAGATTCATGTCCTTTGAACTTTAAGCTTCCAGTTTCTTTCCTTTTACTTTTCATTCCTCAGTTCTAATTCCTTTATTTCCAGTTTCATTCTCCTAATCTTTTTACTGTTTTTGGAAGTTTTCTTCTTTTCCATCTTCATTGGAGGCTACACAGAATTGGTGTCCATCCCTAATTCTTCATTCTCTTGTACTGGATCTCCCTTCTTTTCTTCTTCCATAGTTTGTTGCTCTAAGAAAGGGGAAGCTGGATCTTTTAATATTTCCTGTCTTGGATGATTTTTCTTTTCTTTTTCTTGTTGATCCAAGAAGATATTGATTTTTGTTGTCTGTTTTATCACTTCATCAATTTCTTGGATATCTTTTTCTTCATGGACCTACCCTATTTCACCTGTTAGATTTTCTTCTTGACTTCCCAAGGTCTGTATGTATTCATACTATTTCTGTTGGCTTTCAGCATCCTCTTCTAGTGCTAACTTATTTCGAGCTTGCTGATACTTCCTTGGCTTTCTCTTATAAGTGGTGAAAATATAATCTTGCTTTTGAAACTGTTTTTCTTCTCTCATCACACTCCTGGTTCTTATCCTTCTCTGAGGTTGTTTTGAGCTTGCTGCCTCAGAGTTGTCTTCATCATCTGCGATCAACAACACCTCTCTTTTTTTCTTTTTCCCCTTTAGCAGTTTTGAGCTTGTTGCTTCAGGGTTTTGTTCTCCATCCTTGGGGTATGTTATCATCAATAATTTGTCTTCCTTTAATCCTTCTTCAGGCAACTTTTCTTGTTCTTCAAACTGATTATGAATTAAAAATTCTTGCCATGTCAGATTTTGCTTCTGTAACTCATGTGTGATGATTATTTTGATGAGTCCACAATGGAAAAGGCTTGTCATTTTATCTTTTGCACGCCTTTGAACAGACTTAGCCATCTTAGATAGACTCTGTAATAGGAAATGGGTCATATTAATCTCACAATCACCTCTTAAATGCTGCAATAGCTTGATATGGTAAAGATATACAATACTGAATCGGCCTTCACAGGTAATGAATTTTTGGATAATATAGACTATTTCATCCCAGGGATGAATCAACCAGCTCCATGGTATTCCTTTCTTCCAGTTCACTGATATTGCCCTTGATCTGCACAGAAAGGGTATCCATGCCTTCTCCTTGAATTGTTTAGTTTTGAAGAATCTCTCTCCTTGCTGTGGTAAGCCAATAATTTGTGCCAAAATGTCTTCAGACAATCTGAAGTTCAAATTTCCCACTATATCCCCTTTCTCCATTAAATGAATCAGCAAAGGCTAGGCTAACATTACCATTGTGCCCATCAAACGTTTCAAAAAAAGTCACCCACTGTTTCTTTTCAAAGATTTCCATACATTTCTCATGAATATTAGTGGGATCAAATTTCTCTGGTTCTAGTCTAGATGCCATTTTGAAACTTTAATAGGAAAAAGAAATGTGCAACAAAAAACTTCAACCCTGCAACTTTTAGCTCTGTAAACGTTTTCTTATCCCAAAATGATACTCAGAAATTAGAATTTCTATTGGTCTAGCAAATTCTTTGGCAAAAGGTTTAAATTTTACCTCCCCTCTGGTGTTATTGCCTTTCAATTCCTCCTGTGCGAATGCTTCTTCAATAAACTAATGCCCACGTCCTTCCTGTGTTCCACGCCTTCTTTTCACTATAAACTATTACCCACAGCAATCGGGTCTTTGCAGATGAAAGAGTTCTGTTTGGTTCAAAGAAGAATGACCAAAATATGCAATCCCCGATGTCACCAGTTCACAATGCGATTTTCCAGGCACATTTGTATACTATCGTGGGGGCATATAACCACGTTCCTTATAATCATTATCTGAACATGCCACTTTTCATCCAATTACTAGTTGAGATATAAATTCTCAAGGAAAGAAATTAAAGGTAAGGTTTTAGAACTAATTCATCTCCATACAATGCGCTTTAGTTCCTTTGCATACCCCAATGTTTGATTAACGAGCTGTAATGAAGGGATTTCTTCACTTGGAGTGGACTCTTTTCACCTTTTGAAAATACACACAGCCATCAATGTTCTATATTCCATATATATTTACTTAATGCATGATGCACTAATATTTGGAGAATATATATATATATATATATATATATATATATATATATATAACATTTGAATTCCATTTTTTTTTAAACATTTCACTTCCTGTTGAGAAGGAAACCCTGCCTGTAGAATGCAGTGTATGTTTTGGCCATTGAAATTTTGCTTCTGGGATTGATTATAACCACCATTTTGACCCCTAGGGTAGGATACTGAAAAGTAAAGAGAATGCTGGCAGGGATTGCGAGGGTGATGGAATAGGCAGTCAAGCTTATGAGGATAAGTAGATATGTCATTACTTAGAAACAAAGAATCATGCAACTTTTAAAGCACAAAAATTAAAATCCTTACAGACTTTGCTTGATATCCCTTTATGTTAGGCTTGCTGCTTGATGTAGCTAGTTTGCAATTTGTTTCTGATTCATATATGTCCTTCTGATGTCTACTTTTAAATATGTCTGCCATCTCAGATTCCTTCTTCTTTGCTGGAAGTCAGGTCCCTCTGTATTGCTAGAAATCAGGTCCCTCTGCATATGAAAAAGACTTGGAGGGTTCCAAGAAAGAAGAAAAATAGAAAGCATAAAATGCTTATCCCCCTCACAGGCCTACTTATTGACTTGTCCTCAAGACAAACAAGAACTTTATTATTGAAAATAAAACTGCCTAAGAGGCATGAAAGTTTGAAAATATTTTTATGAATTTTCAATGACCAAGTGAACCTGGTTTTCCATGGAAAATTCAAGTTTATGTTGTGCCAGTGGCCTGGTTTTCACAACTAAACTCCCTTTTTTTCTTGTTTTTGTTTTTTTTTTATATTTTGTTTATTTTTTTCTTTTTTTCTCTCTCTATATATATATTTATATTTATATCACATCAGAAAATGGTTAAGAAGCAAGTGAAGGAGAAACACCAGTGTGTTTATCTAGCACTTCCATCTCCCGTTGCTGTGAAATCTGCTGTATGAAATCTTCCTTGTTGATAGGCTTGGTATAGAGTTTGAGCCGATGGCCATTGACCACAAATGTATGTGCTTCATCATCGATTGTTTGAAGTTTGACTGAGCCATTGTCATATACCTCTGCAATCTGATATGGACCAAGCCAATGAGTTGTAAATTTGGCCTTGAAGTCTTTGAACTTCGAATCAAACAATAGTGCCCAGTCACCGATGTGAAATTGTTTCTTTTGATAAAATTGTCATGCCATTGGGCTCTCTGTTGTTGTATCAAAATATTGTGTTCTATTGCAGCCTGTCTCATCTCATCTAGTTGATTCAATTGAAGTATTCTTTCTTGCTGTGCCTCAGAAAGATTCATACCCAAATATGCTGCTAACTTGAAGGTATGAATTTGAAATTCTATAGGTAGGAGGACTTGCTTACCATAAACGAGCTGATAAGGAGAAAAACCAGTACTATTTTTCCAAGTGATTCGATATGCCCATAAAGCTTCAGTAAGCTTAGTTGACCAATCCTTCCTATGCATTTGGACAGTTTTGGTGATGATTCCTTCCAAAGTCTTGTTTGTAGATTACACCTGGCCATTAGCTTGTGGATGGTAAGGTGTATACTTTCTGTGCTTAATCTTGTACTTTGCTGCTATCTCCTGCACTAGTTTGGAAGTAAACTGGGCACCCTGATCAGTGAGAATCTCTCTAGGAACCCCAAATCTGACAAATATCTCCTCAAAAAGAAAGTTTACCACGGTCTGTTATGTGGCTCTTGGTAATGGTTTGGCTTCCACCCATTTGGTAACATAATCTGTACATACCAGAATGTACTTCTTTCCTTGTGATGGTGGATGAATCGGACCAATGAAGTCAAGAGCCCACTTTTCAAATGGTTCTATGAGGATTTGTGTTGGAGTGGCATTTCATCAGATCGGACTGGCCGTCCCATCCGTTGACAAGTGTCACAACTCCTAAAATACTTCTTAGAATCTTTGAAAATAGAAGGCCAGTAATACCCCAAATTGAGTATCTTGCATGATGTTCTTTTCTCTGCAAAATGGCCACCACACGGTTCATCATGACATGCTTTCAAAATATCTAAAACTTCATCTTGTCCTACACATCTCCTGATAATTAGATCATATCCAGTGTGAAAGAGATCACCATTGACCCATATATTCCTAGCACTTTGTTTAATAATATTTTTCTTTTCTTTAGATGACATAGATGGAGATAGCTGTCTTGATGATAAATAGTTGGCAATATCAACATACCAAGGAGTGATAACAGAAATTGCAAACAAGTGTTCACCAGGAAAACTATCTAAAACAGGAACAACCTCACCAGTATTGTGTAAGCGAGATAGGAAATCTGCCACTTGATTTTCTCATCCAGGCCTATCTAAAATAGTGATATTGAATTCCTGCATTAATAGTAACCATCTGGTTATCCAACCATTAGTGATAGATTTATTCATTAAATATCGTAAAGCTGAATGATCTATGTGGACAAAAATTTCGTAGCCAGTAATGTAATGACGAAATTTGTTTACAGCATGAACTACTGCCAACATCTCCTTTTCAGTGACTATATAATTCAACTCTGCAGGTGTCATATTTTTACTGATAAAATAGATAGCATAAGTCATGGTATGCTCTTTTTGTCCCAAAGAGGCCCCCATTGCAGTATCAGATGCATCAGTAGAAATATGGAAAGGCAATGTCCAATTTGGTCCCCTTAAAATGGGAGCAATTGAAAGCTTCTCTTTAAGTGTCTGAAATGCAGATTGACAGTTAGCATCCCATTTGAAATGTACATTCTTTGAAAGTAATTTAAACAATGGCAGAGCTATCTTACTGAAATTTGCAATAAATCTATGATAATAACCTACATACCCTAAAAAGCTTCTTACATCTGTTTGAGTTGTTGGTTCAGATAGATTTTCAATGATTTGAATTTTAGCAAGATCTACTTTTATTCTAGATGAAGAAATGTGATGTCCTAAAAATATCCCT
>LPNX010755482.1:80915-149532 GCA_001517045.1 Pseudotsuga menziesii | reverse complement strand
CCTGTAATCTACACATATCCACCATTTACCATTTTTTTTAGGAACAACAACCAAGGGAGAAACCCATTGGCTGTCAGAGATAGGGTAAATAAATCCTACTTTCAATAACTTCTGCAATTCTTCCCTGACTATCTCTTTTAGTATGGGGTTAATTCTACGTTGTGGTTGTCTGAGAGGTCTGATTTTATCATCTGTGTAAATGTGGTGAGTGCATGTTTCATGATGAATGCCTGGCATGTCAGTGTATTCCCAAGCAAATGCATGGGAATGTTTATTCAGCAAGGTAATCAACTATTCTTCCTGTGATATAGTAAGATGTGCACTTATATTCAAATGTTTTCCTGGACTGATTTCAACTGTTTTGCTTTGGACATCAGTGACTGAATGAACATTAAAAATATCATGAAGTGCCAATGCTAGAGAATGTACTATGCAATTTTCCTGAAAATTCTGTCCCAAAACTTGATCTTCTATAGCATACTGCATGTCTCTTAATTCTTCAGAAATATCAAGTTCAGCAATGAAGTAATCTAGCAAATCTTCATTGTTTTCTTCTTGAAAATCAAAGAATTGACTGATACTTAGGATAGGCTGAATTACTTCTTCTTCTTGTTCTTTGGTCTCATTAATCCATGATAGCTGATCTAATGTAGAAGGTCTTTGGGCAGAAGGATAAAGTGTAATTTGTTTTCTCTATATCCCATGTGAAATGAGCATACTTCCTGACCTACACCCTATGAAAGCATCCGCTGTTGCCAACCAGGGTCTGCCAAGAATCAATGGGTGCCCTCCTATATTAGACTTTGGTTGCAGCACTAAAATCGATAGGATACTCCCAGGAGTCTAAAGAAACAATGATATCTTCTAAGATCCCTTCAGGTGTGATTTTAGACCTGTCAGCTAGTTCCAAAACTGTAGTGGTTGGTCTGAGATTTTTCAAGTGAAGGTATTCCATTGTCTCTAGTGTCATGACATTAATGGAAGCACCTAGATCAATTAGTGTTTTTGGAATTGAAAAATTGTTAACAGTAATTGTAACCATTGGGATTCTAGGATCTACATACTTTTCAATAAAAACAGTGTTAGACATTAATCTTGCTAGATTGCCCACCACATGAATTTTTTATGGATCCTTCCTTCTTTTATTAAGACATAATTCCCTAACTGCTTTAGTATAGATTGGAATATCCTTTATAGCCTACAGTAGGGGAATTTTGACACATACATTGGTTAACTCATTCAAAACATCAAAATCAGGTAGGGAGATTGAAAGTTTTTCTTTGACCAACCTTTCTGGAAAAGGAGGTATATAAGGTATTAATGTTTTCCCTTTTTTACTGTGATTTTTCTATATTTAATTTTTTTGGAGTTTTCTCATTTTCTGTTTGTTTTTCTAAAATAACAGGAGATTCTTTTTGTAAAGTTTTTCCAGATCTTAAGTTGATATTTTGAAGTGGGAGGATTGAGTAGGGGAGTGCCATTCCATCATCGACATTATACATGGGTTTGTCCATTTTATTATTTGGATTTGGGATTGGTTGGGCTGGCAATTGTGTTGGCTGAGGTGGAGGATGATTGGATGGCAATTGAAGCTGTTGAGGTTGTTGACCTAGTTGAGGAGCCAGATTGGGTTGTTGGAAAAATGGGGCTTGATTCTGCTGGTATTGGGGATATGCAGAAGGTTGTTGATAGGGTTGTAAATAGGCCTGCTGATATGTCTGATTACCATGAGTATATCCTCTCCAATTTGGAGTAGATTGGGCTAATTGAGGAGACTAAGTTTGCCAGGGAATGGGTGCACTCCATGAATTTTGAATAGGAGTTCGATAATTTGAATGAAACTACTGCATAGGATCTTGAGACATACCTGAAAATCGTGGCTACCAAGGTCTTCGTCGTCCCATAAAATAGAGAGACTCCATGCTTTGATTCTCCTCCATTCGAGCTGCCTACAATTCTTTCAATCTGGGGCAATCATCAGTTTTGTGATTTGAAGTGCATAACCACAAATTTGAACAATATTTAAAGGACATTCTTTTAATGGGTGTTTCTTTCTACATTTAGGGCAGAAAATAGACAAGGCTTGATCTTGTTGGTCCTGTTGTTCTTGTCTTTTCTTGGTCTTTGATGTTTTGACCTGTGTGCCTAAGGTACTCAATAAATCAGTCTTAAAATATTCTAACAGATTCCCAAGCTCAACTCTAGAGATACCACTGGTTGCAGATTTAGTTACTTTGGTAGTGACATCCCTTTTTTCCAGTTCTAGCCTTTCCTCTTGAATACTTCTGACATAAGTCTTGTATCTCATCAAAGGGTAAGTAGGAGATGTCACCTTTGCCCATAACATTCAAAATATCCAAATATTCTTCTCTTATTCATTTTAAAAATATTGTCCGAATGATCTCAGGTGTCAAAGAATTGTATTTGGATTTCTGCAGGTTGTATGAGAATCTTTCTAGATACTCTTCCAAGCTTTCATCTTCCTGTTGAGATATTCTAAAAATGTCATCTTTTAAATCCTTTAATCTGCAATATGCCTGATATTTTCTAAGAAATATTTTCCTCATCTCATCCCAACTAGTTATAGAATGCTCTCCTAAGCCCATGAACCATTTCAAGGCAGCTTCTTTAAGAGTAGCAGGGAAAAGACAAAGCTTGTGGGTGTCATCAGTATATCCGTAAGTTCAACACAAGATATCAAACTCGAATAGGAAAGAATCCGGATCTTCAGAAGTCATACCATAGAAATTTGGTAGGACAGATGATGGAATATTCTTCATTTTTACCTCTTCCCCTAGGATGATGCTAGTGTCCAAGAAGGGGAATTTAAAGGTGGTTTCCTGATCTTCTTCTGTTCTTTCATCCCTCTCATGTCTCCTATCATCTTCCCTGTCATGTCTCCTCTCTTCTTCTCTTCTCTCTTGTCTTAGTTTATTTTCCATTTCTAACCTTCTCTCATACTCCCTTCTCTGTTCTGCAGTTGGCCCTTTTGATGTTTCTTCCTCAACCATTTTAAAAGTACCAACTGTTGTAATGAATCCTTTTTTATCAGATAGAGAAGTTCCTGTTACTTCTATTTTTGGGGGGTTTTTGATAAATCTTCCTTTCTCGTCTCTTTTTCTTGACATAAAACTAAAATCTACTCTCTGTTTTTTTTGAATTTTTTTTTATTATCAAAGAACTAAAGTTCCTAAGTCTGCTTCTAAAATGCCTCCCCGACAATGGCGCCAAATGTTGGGCTCCAATCCACTAGTGTAGATTAGACCTTGAGTTTATGTTAATCCGAAGTTTGTAGACTTAGAGGCATATCCAAATATAGGGACTCAAAGATAGACCTAACTGGAAATCTAGTTTACCTATGAAATAAACCTATTGAAAGCTTAGAATGCTGTGACTTGAAAATACAAAAACTCCCTTACAGAAGCAACTTCATTTGATCTCTTAGTTACACAGCAATTCATATGTGAAATCTTCTGAGATAATAATAATAAAACAAATTAAACCTAACCCTAAAATATGGATCACAAGACTCTGCCTATTATCTCAACATTGAATAAGCAATCACACATTAATTTCCCTTACAGGAAAGCATTCACAATGTATAACTGTTCTCAATACTTCGTCATTGAATAAGCAAGCAATGTACAATGATTTGATATTGAGATAATAGTCTGAACCATTCCTACAGCATGTAACTGATGAAATAACAGAGTTTATAAAACTTGTTCAAACAATCCAACTCGTTCTGCAATAGTTAAAATGAAGAAATCGAATTCTACAGGAAATAAGACATACCACTGGAAACAATATGAAAAAGTGTGCAGACTTGGCAAAGGGGGCCCTCCAATGCCTTGTTTACACATGTAGAGAGAGAAAATCATAAATCTTAAACCTCGATTGTATTCTCCATAATAAATTGAGCATACACAGTAATCAAACTCCACGGTCTTGACTCCAGAACAATATGCGTTTGTAATCCCACAGGGTCTTTTTCATGTGTTTGATCAAATACTTATACAAACTTTTAAAAAAACTAGAAATGCTATTAATCTGGAAAACTAATAATGACATACAATCCTCGAGATCCTCTATCATATCCATAAAAATAGACAAAATCGAAACTACCCTGCTTTTATGCTGAGTGGTAGCACAGGTGGTCATCTTTGACCGGCATTGACTCGACACCTGTGAGAACCACATCATCTATTCGTTGGAAGTTTACCCATCCTTGGACATTGAGGATCTTTTCCCCATCTCTTAGTTTACGCCTAGCTGGCCTGCAAGTATCCAACCTAGGAGACATTACGGGAAGTTAGCACATCCTGTAATTCTGAATAAAACCTTAATTTAAATGCCTTAAAAATCTCATAATTCAATTTGTTAAGAAGCAACAACATTTATACCTTTGACCAAAGTTTTGTGAATGAAATTAAGGCTTTATGAATCAGTATGAAGGTTTATGGAGGAAATTGGAAGGTATTTAGATGACAAAAATAGGTCAAAATGGTTCCCAACAGGGTGGTGGTGAGATTCAACATGAAGGTATTTGTCGGTGTGTGTTTGATATCTGTATAGCTAGCGCCCAAGGGAACCATCTTGTTTTCTCATTGTGAGGACATCTAGGAATCGAAGACATCATTTCTCCTCTTTTACTGTAGTTAATTTTATGCTATGGGATTGGTTATTGAGGTGGTTAGTAAAGTCCTTTAAAGATTCTTCTCCATGTGGCCAGTTGTTGTATACATCATCTATGAATCGTAGCCACCATTTTGGCTTTTGGGGGGAGGAATCTATTGCATCTTTCTCCAATTTTTCCAAAAAGATGTATACCTTTTCTCAAACAATTGCTACCCCAAAGGAAATTGACCATAAGCTTTCGAACATTCCTTAAGATAGAGCTAGGCACCTTCATCAATGAGAACCAATAAACAGGCAAAGCACTCAATACCAAATTTAGCAAAACGAGGTGACCCCATAGAGACAGAAACCTATAAGATCAGTTGTTGATCTTACGTTCAAATTTTTTAATTAACCATCTCTAGTCCTCAACCAGATAATTAAGCGGCTTCAACCAAAAACCCAAATATCTAAAACCCTTCTCAATCCTCTCCATCTTATAGGGGAAGAGCATATGAACATGATCAACCATTGTAGAAGTAACATTATTAGTTTGAAAAGAAGACTTCATAACGCTAGTCATCATACCTGAGGAAGCAGTGAAAATATTGAGGATAATTCTAAAGTGACTCCATTCTTCAATTGAACCATGCCAAAAAAGAACAACATTGTCAACAAATAGGATATGGGTAAGGGCCAGTGTAGAGGAGAAGTGTATACTTCTAATCTTACGTAGTCTTTTGGCCTCATTAATAAGTAGACTCAAACCTTCGACAATCAGTAGAAATAGAATGAGAGATAACAGGAATCCATGTTGGAGCCCCCCCTTGGATCGAATAGAAGAAGGGAGAAGGTGAACCATTAACAAACATCACATAATTTGCAGAATTCACAGATGCCATAATCTAGTTCACAGTGTCCACATTCAACCCAATTTGCAGGAGAATAAGTCTAAGAAATGTCCAATTAACCCTGTCATATGCCTTGACCAAATCCATCTTAAGAATTAATGCTTCCATCTTCCTAACCTTGATAGAGTGAAGAACCTCCTGAGTGACCCACAGAGCCTCTAAAATCTGTCTATTTCGTAGAAAACCAAACTGCTCCCCTGAAATGATATCCGCGAGAAGAGGCTTCATCCTATCTGAGAGAATCTTTGTGATAACCTTGCAGATTAGATTACATAGTGAGATAGGTCGAAAATACGCAAAAGTCCCAGGATTCTCACACTTCAGAATCAATGTAATGTAGTTCGCATTCAATGATGTTGACACAACACCCTTCATGCGGCTCTGTTTAATAGTAGCCAATAACTCATCACCCACCAAATCAAAGAAGGAGGGGAAAAATTCCACCATCCGCCCATCCGGTCCAGGACTTTTGTCCTTAGCAAAACCATGTAGAACCGATTCAACCTCCCCAAGTGTAACAACCCTATCAATCATCTCAGCTTCCTCAGACAAGAAAAATCTAGGATACAATTTAAGTACCTGAAGCTTTTCTTGAATATAAGTCAAGCCTTCATCCTTAAAAACTTTTGTGAAATATTCCACCCTCGTCGACTTCGACTGAGCATCCTCATGTAAGTGATTACCCCGAAGATCAAATAAATCCCAAATAGCATTAACATTTTGACGAGCATTTGCAAAATTCTAGAAGAATTTAGTATTTGCATCGCCCTGACCAATCCATACCGCCCTACTCTTTAGTCTCCAGGATGATGCTTCAAATGCCAAAAGCACAACTTTTCGAACCTTCAAATAAGACAAAAACCCAACCTCTTCAATAGAGAGAACCCTAGTCGGTACAAGAAGAAACGAATCAACAATCTGCTTCTCTATCGAGGCCAATTCACACCCTCTATCATGTTTCATTCTGCGCTCCCAATCTATTACCTCCTTCTTCAAAAGTTTAACTTTCTAACCAAGGAAAAAATAGGATCAACCTCTGTCACAATGTATCAACAACCCATACCCTTGTGATAAAAGAATCGAACTCAGAATATTTCAACCATGTCTGATTGAATTTAAAAGGATAGGGGGACCTAATGCCCATATCTTTCCATTCCAAGAAGATTGGGAGTAGTCTGAGACTTCAAAAGGTCTGGTCCATGCTCTATATTATGATAAAAGTGGTAACAAATCCTCTGCCACCAAGAGATGATCCAATCTTTTCCCAATTCCATCAGAGCCCAATCTACCATTACGCCATGTAGGCCCGAGCTTGGTTGGTACAATATCAATTAGGTGCAATAGAGAAAGAAGATTAGAGAAATATAGATCCAAAGGGTCACTTCTGGTGGATTGACCCCAAACCTCAACATCAGAGAGTGTGAAGTTGAGATCTTCTGCAATGAGAAGATTGTCAAGATTCAAAATCCCCTTCGACAATCCTAGATTCCAAAACCATTCCCTCTCAAATTAAGGAGCATAGACATTCAAGCAGTTTGATGCACAGAGAGAGCTTTTACACAAATCCTTTATCATAATACTAGTAGAAGTAATAAAAGCAGGACAAATAATCACCATGGGTTTCCAGGAAGTTAATAGACCACCTGAATGACCAGTCGGATGAACTGCACAAAAATCCCATCCTGGGAAAAACTTGGATAAAACCAACATGACCTGCGACCTCGCACAAAGAGTCTCTTGAATAAATACTAAATCGGGGCGTAAATTCACCAATAAAGACTTAATGGCTAGCTTCTTGGGTCACCCTCTGAACCCCCTAACATTAAAGGAGACCAGCTGCATCAGGAAACTGCTTCCAAGGGTTCCTTTGCTCTAAGTGCCCTAGAAAAAACAAAAGAAGGAGAAGGGTGAACTGCACATGAAACTTCCTTTATGCGCACAGATAAAGGAACATAGGAACTGTCCCCCACCGATGACTCATTCCCCCAAGAAACCTTAGATGGATTTACTTTACGAGCACGCTTTATGGTCACATTTTCATGTCTGATTGAAGTCAATGGAAGGACAGACGCCGAGGCTTGTGAGTGATAAAAAAAAGTTGGTAAAGCTTCCAGAAGATCAGGATAAGTGAAGGATGGTAAATTTATAGGAATATCATCATTCCCATCCCAGTCCACACTAGAGCCACCACCACCAAGGAAAAGAGGGGGAAAATCATCAGCCAAAGCCACCTGTGGCCCATTAGGGAGCTCCTCACAAAGAAACCCCTTACCCACCACAATGTCCATCCCCAAAGGGACCGAGAATCCCTCAGAATCCCGCACCCCCTGGCATAAGCAACCTTGGCCACCGACCCAATGCCACTCCCATCCTCAACCTACAAAGTAACAGAAGGGGGAGTTAACTCCCTGCCCATCGACAACCCCACACCAGAAGGACAAGGAATACCTCCTGCCATAGCAGACCGTGTGATATCGTCAAGAACCTCAAAGTCCCCCAGAGTAAAGTCATCATAAACAAAATCTATACAAGGTCCTGACTTACCATAACGACGCAAGAAGTATCCACCGGATAATCGTCCATGAACACTAAGGTATTCTGAGAATCAGTTGAGGAGCTCATCTGTTCTCATTCTGCAGTAAAGGTTTCCCATGAAAGGCCACCACTAAGCAATTTAGAGCACCCATTCCGTAAATGACTCGTAGAGTGGAAAAAATGGCACCTAAAAGGAACATGGAGGTAGTCCAACCTCTCCTCCAACACCCGTTCACCCTAGGCAATATCCATAGCCTCAACCAGCCCTTCAGTGACATCAAGCTCCATTAGGACCTTAGCCATCCTTTTGTCAAAAGAGTAAAGATGTTGTTCGTCCAAAGAAATAAAACAACCTAAACAATTACCAATGGCAGTCAAAGACTCCCTACTCCATCGTGGGAGAGGAAGATCCAGTAGCAACACCCACAAATGTCTCTTCAAAACCCGCGAGCGGCAAGGATCAAAATCTATCCACCAGTGCCACATAACCAAGGACCCCTTCCCAATAAGCCACAGACCGTCCAATACTTGCACCACATCCCCTTCCTCCACGAATAAAAACACATACTAGCCGTAAGATAACGACTAATTGTGGGTGCATAGTTCAAAATAGGTTTCCAGTGACTGGTGATCCAGTTAAGCCACCTCGCCTTGTCAAAGCGACAATATGCAAGGCGACCCACCAGTGCTTGAGCACTCAATGAAGAGACCTTTTCCATCAAATTATCAGCATCCAAAACAAAACACTTCTTGCATAAAAGGGTTTTATATGTCTGAACCTTACGACGGTCACGAGACCCCTGACAATCCACCTCACCAGCCATCACAATCCCCGCTACCACCTGAGCAAATAGAAAACAATAAAAAATGGAAACCCTAAACCACCCCACGATCACAAGACCATCAAAATCGTCAATCCAACCGTCCGACAAACCAAACTGACCGACCAACACCCAACGACCCAAATACCCACATACACACAAAATTGCCCACAATATTTATTTTGTCTTGTTATCCGTTTCAAATTTTGTTTCATATTAGAATATTGTTTGTTCTTTCTTGTTATTTGACATTTTCAGTTGCAAGTTTGCCTTTTTACTATATTTTTTCGAGTGCTGCAAATTTGGTTTTCAAGTGGTTCTTTTTAATGCTGTACTGCCGAAAAAACTGCAACTTTTATTTTTTTTAGACCATGGGAACAACAACCTCCCAAGGGTATATCCAACAGCCCGCAAGCCAGATATACCAATAATGTGTGACTGAGCAGGGGTCGAGACGTCCCGAAGCCCACCGGGGTGAGCCTCTATCCCAGGGGTCGCCTATCCTTCGAGCCTTGTCACAACGGGCCAAATGAACAACCCTACCCCCTGCCGGTTTTGAACCAGTGATCTCCAAGGAGATAACACATGTTCTTAACCATTAGGACTGCGACTTTTATTATGAAAATGTGATGTCCGCATGCAAGGGTCTTGAAATTAGAAAGGGCCGTTGTTTTAGTGACATGCATAAACCATGGAACTTGTGTGGTTGTGCTTTGCTTAAGGTTTAATTCATTATTGATTGTAGGTTAGCTTTATTTTCAAGTTTTCTCATGTAAAAATAGAAGATTGTATGCTTTATTTACAAGTATAAGTTCACAAGATTGAGTAGCTCTATTTTTGTAATGGAAATAACAGGTTTCTTGATTTAAACTTAAAAGTACAAGGATAATTGTCAAATAATATTAAAATGCAAGTTTTTTTTTTTTCAAATATATTAAAAAGCATAAATGATGTAACTAATATTTAAATTTTAAAAGATAAAGATTCCTGATTTTATTACTACCATTTTAGAATTCATGTTGTGCTTGATATAAATATGTGTAATAATATTTATTAATTTGGTTTTACATAGTGTTAGTTTTGTTTTCTAATAATTTGTGTTTTCCATTCAACAATGTTATGCTTCTTTCGTTGTTTCAATTCTATCTTTCCTTTTGGGTTTTGGGTTTTAAAATTGCAACCCTAAAACAATTCTATTTTCTAAAAAGCATACACATTAATAGTATTGTCCAAGTAGTTCGACTCTGAGTGTATTTTTTCCACTAGAATGTTCCACAATCCTTTAATACTAAATTAGCATTCTCTCCTTTTATAGGTCACAATTTGCATTTTAGAATTTTGTATCATATCCAAATTTTAACACTCTTTAACGTGAATGATATCTACGTATTAAAAGATTTTAGGCAACTTCTAAAAGGGATTTGAATTTATTTGTTTTTGTGTTGATGGTTAATTTAGGCTTTGGATAGGGTGTAAAAACAGGTTTGGCACTCTCTTTTTAGGTTTGTTTAAATTTTATTATTATTATTATATTTATATGTTTCAGGGTGGGAGAATTTAGTTTTCCATCTTATATGTTTAGGTGTTTTTGTGTCTAATTTAGTTATGGAAATCCTAATTAGTCACGGCACTCTAATTCAAAAGCATAAACTTTAGGCATCATGTATTTTGAACTAAATTATAATTATTAGTTTTTAATTTAAAAATAGATACAATATGCATAGTTGTCCATAGCTATCTTTCTACATTATGTACATTTATATAATGATTTTAAGAAAAAATATTAGTGAGCTACACTAGCGTGTTTTTTAAAATAATATTGTTTAAGAAACAACAGAGTTTGATATTGGTGCCCTATATATACCAAGTGCAATTTATTTTCTTGAGTATCTATTTATTACCTCTCCACAATGTGGCAATTTCCTAGCCAAGATGGTATGAGACACATGGAAATGTGAATTATTTATTATATTAAAGTTAAGGAATTTTTTTTTTGAGATGTTGAGAAAAATGAAAAGTATTATATCTCTTTTGTAAGACTCAAACAAAATTAATGTTTACATTTATTAATAAAAGTATATCAATATTAATTTATTTATTTTGAAATATAACAAGGTTAGAACAACCTTCCATGTTTGATTAGTTAAAATCAAAATTAATGATTTGTATACACATTTATTAATAAAACTATATCAATATTAATTTATTTATTTTAAAATATAACAAGGTTAGAAGAACCTTACATGTTGGATTAGTTAAAATGAAAGAAAATAGTGTCCACCCTTTCATTAATTTTTTTTTCATAAATGTCTTCATATTCACTTTTTCAACTTTATAAATATAATGCAAGAACCTTTCAACAAAGAAAATTCCGATTTTCTTGAATACCAAATGTAAAGAAAATGGAAGATCCCTCATAAATGTCATGATCTAACAATTATGATTTGTTTAGCATATCGCCAGATACACCAACAACTACCATAAGGAAAGGGCCAACCTATTGATGGACCATTATAGGTATGAATTTCACATTGCCACATAAGGGAATTTACCTATATCTTTGACTAGGATTATTTTTTACCATGACAAATGAAATTACTGCACGCCCAAAAGAAAGGAATTAGATTCTCAACAACGAGGGAACCAACACTACAAGGAAAAGTCCCCGTAACGGAATTTATAATGAAGGAATTTAGTGTTACAAAAGTGATCAAAATTCTAAAAAATCCCCCGGCTACAACCTGCACAAATGGCACCAAATGTTTTAGCAAACATTTTTAAGAAAATGTATTATAAATAAATAAAACTCAGTGACCAAAGGATTTTGTGGAGATTTTCTTATGGGTGCACTTTATTGAACCAAACGCACCAATGCCAACAAACATAGGTCACATTTATTCTTTGAAAGCAATACATGCAATGGTGCACATCAAAATTTGTGCACTGGTGTTTGGAAATACATATAGCACTAGTGCGTACCAAAATTTTAATTGAAACTAGTGCTTTATAATAATATATGCACTAGCGCGTACCAAAACTTTAATTAAAACTAGTGCTTTATAACAATATATGCACTAGGGCTTTATATTGAATATAGCATCGGTGCTTATGAACAATTAAAAACCATTAGTGTTTTTTAAGTATACATGCACATGTGCTTTATATTAAATATAACATTGGCGCTTATGAACTATAAAGAAGCATCGATGCTTACTAACTATTACAAAGCACATATGCAATAATTGAAGGAAAATGCACCAATAAGTTGACTGGGATGTTGATTGTCGCTATGTTTTTAAAATTTAATAATGCAGTTAATATGCTTGGCTCTCTAGGGCATAACAATAGAAAAATGTCCAAGGCATGCATTAAGTATTTTGTTGCACCAGAACTATGTTGTTTTAAGTGCACTAGGTGCTACATTATCTCAACCGCATCAGTACGACTTTGTCTGGAAAGAACCGGTGCAATTAAAATGATCAAAGGAATCGTTGATTATTTTATGTTTGGTGAATAGTGACTACTGACATCTGTATTTTATTTTTATTTTGTTTAGTCCCATTATTCATAAAAAAATGAAATGTTTTTTATAGTAGTATTCATTTGAATTTGTATTATTGCGTTTGGATATGATGTTTGGATTGATTTGTTATGTCATAATTTTTCCGCATCTATTGTAATATTTAATCATCTATATATTTAATTAGTCATATAACATTTTATGACAATGGAGAATGGAATAGAATAAAAATCTTAATTTTATTTTATATCAATAAGAAGCCCTTTCTCAAACAAAGTGAAACATCGGAAAGTCCACAAGGATCAAAATGTCAACATGAACATCATTGTTAGACTTATTGGTAACCCGTTGTCTTTCAATTGGGACACTATGTCTAGTACATTATACAAAATATTTGACTTTCACAGACAGTTATTTCACAATATACAACAGTTTGTATTAACATCCAAAATATATGGATCATCATTCTTCACTAGAACTGTTGTTAGTTCTCTAGCAACTTGCATGACTTGGGTTATTTGGCCAAATGTTTTGTTGATTTCGTTGATTGTTTTCATCTTCTTCAGTTTCCACCGATAAACATAAAAATAAAGTGTAATGAGTGTATCTACATTCTTGGGAATAATGAAAATTAAAATAGATAATATACATTAATGTAAATTGAAAAGCAATGTACCATAGAAAAAAATGATTCCTAAATTATACACATTCTTTCAAAACCTAATCTCATGCCTTCTTTCAACTAATCTTCTATTGGCTCCATTCCATACTTTGTTTCATGCAAGTTTCATACCCTGTAACAACTTATATATTCAATATAAATGATTTTTGTTGTTTTATTAGTTATAAAATGAGAAAAGTAAAACAACATAGATACTTACAGATTTCACAATTAATTTTTGATACGCTAACATATACTTACAACCCTTACTAAACCTAATGCCAATCAATTCTTATGATGGCTCTTCTTTGTATGTCGATAATAATTTTTTTTCTTATGCTGAAAATCCCTTCTAATGTTGTTAGTCCCTACATCACATTCAACATATGTGAGTTAGATTTGTTTGAAACATATTAGCATATATTCTTAAGTACAATATCACTCAAAATTCAAGAAAAAAATCATATTGATTTCTATTTTATTCACGTCATCCATTGCTTTGCAACTTTTCCATCACAGTTTTATGTTATTCTGCATTTAGATTGCAAAGAATCTTATCGAGATTCCTCTTTTTTGACCCTGCATGTCACATATTAATCAATACATATTAGTTAAATTTAAAAATAATTCAAACATATTAATTTGATACAGAAATTAGAATGAACTTGCATTCTTCGCAATTTTGGATATGCTCCCATCATGTCAACTAGAATTGTTGTTCATTGAACTCTTATCATGCATTTTATATCAATAAACAACATGGATCATTAAATAGAGAAGTTATTCAATATATTATATATCTTCAAAATAAATAAATAAATAGTCTTTCATTTCAGTGTGTTTTAGTATCGGTATTCTCAGACATGAACGCACTGATGCATCATATTTGAACACACTCTTAACCACAACAAAGTAAAAATATTCATATATGCATTTATTGGTGTGATATATTTATATTGAAGCATCGGGAATAAAAATGGTGCACTTTCAGATTTAATGCAACAAAACGTTAGAACAACTCAACTGTCTCGACAAATGCGTATAAGTGTTTTTTTAATTAAAAAAAATATTATGCCCAAAATTACTAATGCGCTATTACTATAAATGCACCGATGTGTTTCCACAACTTAACCGCACGAAAAACTGTGTAAGTGCTTTTTTAAATAAAAAAACTGATAGAGCTGACATGGTTTTATATTCAACCCAAGAAGGGGTTCCACTGCACCCAATTCCTTATACATAAAAATACAAACCCATGAAATCTAAAATCCTTAAAAATAAAATACTAATTGTGAAATAATAAAATGATTCAAACCCTAATGTAAAATTTTGCAGCCACATAAAATGAAAGGAAGCAATAAAATCCTTAAAAATAAAATACTAATTGTGAAACAATAAAATGATTGAAACCCTAATGTAAAATTTTGCAACCACATAAAATGAAAGGAAGCAACAAGATAATCTAAATAGAAAGATAAATAAACTATGCATTGTGGTCAATAGTAATAATTTACATACTTGAAAATTCTACGATGCGGGATTTTTTTACTCAACATACTTTACAAATTTCGATCTTAAGAATAATTTTGTTGCTCCAAACTATGATAACTCTCTCTTCCAAAACTATTCCTTGAAATTTCGAGAAAATAATGAAATAATGATTAGTTTTTTAATAATTCATTATAGAATTAGTTTTGGGAATTGAAATTCCCGCTTCTTTTTCAATTAATGCAAAAACACTGTGTGACTTTTTATTTTCAATTTTCAGACATCAGTGCACTATTTACATAGGATCATCGGTGCATCATAACATGAAATGCACCGTGAGCATATATTTTTTAAAAATTTCCAGAATAGTGGTGCACCAAAAAGATGAATGCCCCATTGTGCTATGTTTCTATGATGCATTGTATTGGCATGCGATAAAAATTTAAGAACATTGTACTGTAGTGCGTAAAAAAATACGGTTGCATCGGTTCTCCTTTATAAACTAAGCACACTATGGTCAACAATATTGAAAACTGCATAGATAACTATCTATTATCAAATATAGTGGATATTTTATGTTGCAATTTTTTGTGTGGATATTCAAGCACAGTGAATATGTGATTTAGCATCATCGATGTGTCTATTTAATCAAAACACCCTAATTTAATTAAAAAACGCTATTGTAAGATTGTGTTCCTTATTTAGGAAGCTCAAAGTAGATTTTATTCCATATTTAGAAATCTTAAACTTTGAGATCATGATTCACTCTCATGAAAAATAAGAAACAGAAATCAATATGATAATGAATAGCGGGCGAAACCATGGGCCACATGCGTCTTTTCATTTTGATTCGCTCAAATTCTGACTACCAATGCTGAGAAAATCATTGATAATAGACGCAGTATTTAATGAGTCGTCATTTCTCTTGATTCATACTCCTTTCTAGTGAATGGATTTTTGCATTGATTTGATATTTGATCATAGTGATTGACTAGTAGCACACACACACACATGCGCGCGAGAGCTTTGTTGTTTTATACATATACATTAGCAACTATGAGGAAATACTTTTAGTTAAACTTTGATATTTCAACATAAACCCAAATATAATTATTTATAAAGTTAAGTTTGTGGTAGTGTCTCTAGGTGACACACAATATTAACGACAATAAAGTGTAAAAAATAGAAAAAGTATTGTAAAGTAATTCTTCATGTCAAACAATATTTAGGCATGGTATCATGATTCTCGAAAATCACTCCAAATAGGGGATATGCCACATAGTTCTGCCCATCATTTCCTTTATATGGCTTGCATCCTTCCCTTCCTCTGAGATATTCAAGGTTGATGAGAGGATTTGTCATTTTGTTGTTGAGTCTATGGGTGCCTTTCCTTCTTCTTGTTACGTGAAAAACACAATGTTATGGCCTACTTTTAAAGCTATAGAAGTAGAGAGAGTGGGTCAAGAATATAGTAGGAGGGTCCCTATTCATGGCGCATGGAACCCACCTTAGAATTCCAACAACTAATACTTCCACATTAACAGTCTGGACATGCATAATAATATTAAAATTCATTATGCCCATATCAACATTTTGGACATGAACAATAATATGCAGATAAAAGTTTGCACAAATCAAAGAACCATCATATCGAGAAAAACCTGCAAGATTAAGTTAATGTTGCCATAATATTTCATGCCCCCTTTTTGCTAGTGATATTATTTAATCACAATTTGTGTCTCTAGTGGCCTTTAATCACATATTAATAATGATAGTTGAAACTTAGTAGATATGGGAGTAGATATGACCTTCTGAAATGGTGGATGGATGTGTTATGCTTATGTAATTAATGTTTCAGTTGTATTTTGATATTACATTAGTGAGATACATGATAATGAATAATAACTATTATAATGTATATTTTTCTTGCTAGAGTTTCTCTACATATATCTATTGTTCTTGTTCTTGTGTACTATGTAGATTTTCTTCTTAATAGCACTTCTCATGCTAGCTTTTCAACTTAGTACAACAATTATATCAACTTAAATTATTCAAAGAGAGAGAAATTGGAGCATTATTGATTATGTGAGAATTGTGATAGAAAAAGAAATTGTCCAATTTGATTTAGGGTGCATCATTGTATTAATAAAGTATTTTTATTTTCTATCATGATAAATAATTATAATATGTTTATGAAGTTTAATTTTTTGTTAAATAAAATGGTAAGCTTGTTTTTGGCTAATGGTATGTAATCAAATTACTACTAGTGATGTTATAATAAAATAATAACTTCTCATGACATTCGAAGAGTCTAAAAAATGACTCCTCTCATGCACAACGACAACAAAAACTGGAAAAAATGTAGTTTGGTTCAAATGGTTGTGCTATAATTGTGGAAAGCTAATCCATTTACAAGTCGTGTTAAAAGCTGTTGGCATCCCTAGGTAAATAAATTAGAAATATTTCCATATATGATCAACAATTGAATAATTCTCATCATAATGGTACATCCTTTTATGCACCTACTTAAGTTATGCATGCTCATATGATTATCTTTGATGCACCTTCTATGTTTTTTAATATCCTTAATACTACGAAAAATGTTAATGAAAATGTGTATATTGGGGATAAAATTTTCTCCATGTGTGTTACTGGTAACATCATCGTTGAAAATGGATTTTTCAATTATGTGTACCATGTACCTGATTTAAGTGCTAACATTATCTCTATGTTTCATATGACCCAAACATATAAGAAGTTTGAGTTATAGTCTAATTGATTTATTTCAAAGACATCAAGAATAATTTCAAAGTTTATTCCATTGTACAGTTTGTTACCAAATATGAATTTTATAAAACATCAAAATTTACTTCATCATATTTTTGTCATAATTTACTTAAATTGCTTTGTTGCTAATAGTGATCTTAACATGATATTAGGCATGAGTGATTGTGTGACCTAAACTTTCATAGTTTTCATTGGAGAAGGATCAAGATGTGGTGTGTCCTATATTCTTTGTCATTCTTTATGGATTGTGTTTGCACATGATGCATTTTAAATAAGCATCAAATACAATGTTTTAAGAAGGGAATTTTATGTTGGAAGTTTCTATTTTGCAAGTGGTACAATCTTACTTGTGTGGACCAGTACATAAGCCCTAACTATAAGGTGAAAATTATATTATGAGTTTTGATGATTTCTCTAGAAAAATTTGAGCCTATTTTCTTAAGAAAAGGAGTAATGTTTTAGAGAAATTTCAAGAACTTAAATCAATAATTGAAAATCAATGGAATATTCATTTTATCATGCAATAAGGTTGCATGGGAAGGTGATTTATAAGCTTAGGAACATTGAAGAAATGTCGAAAGAAATTAAATGTAATATAGGAGGTAAGCAATGATCTCCAATGTACCCACCCTTTTTGGAATTTACATCGATAAGTTAGAGGCATCTCTGGAAAAAGCAAGTTATAATGGAATTACTTTAGATGTAATAGCCATAATCCTTCTTCTTTATGTTGATGATATTGTTCTTATGGTGAGGTTTTCGTCTAATGTTGACAAAATCCTCATTGAGGCTCTTGTAATTCTTGTTATCTTATATGGCTATGAAGTTTGGGGCTCTAGTGTCTCTAGAGAATTATGGAGAAAGATTGAAGAAATCCAAACGAATTTCATAATTTATAATCTTAAAATTAAAATTAGTACTCCCTAACCTATCCTCCTCGTAGAAGAAATTATTTCCCCCATTGAGTGTGTGTTTATGATTAGGTACCTAATGTACAAGCACAGTATAACTAATGTGAAAGAAAATAGGCTTCTTGAGATTTATTTAAACTCTAGCCAATGTAAGCTTTGGCTCAAGAGAGGTTGGAATGAAGATGTCAAATATTGGCTAAACAATTGCAGAATTAATAGTTGTAGAATATTCAAGCATGCTTCGATGAGTCTTGTTAGCTTAATTCTTTATCTTTAATTTCTATTCATTTCATTTGTGTTGTGTGATCACATCATTTTTTAATTTAATCGTTACAAGTTCACATTCAATTTTGAATTCAATTTCTACAATTTAGTTTTGTGTGGTTATATTAACCTTTGTTGAAATATTGTAACTTCGAAGAATATTCTAAATGTATTTTACCGATGTACCTCAAGGGAGATGTCATATTCCTCCGCCGAAATGTTACTATTGTATTTGCTCATCATATAGACATGAGGTATAACCTCCATTGTAAGTCGGGTAAATAGTACCCTAATGAATATAATATAATGCTATTTTGAGTCTTCCTAGGAGAAGTCGTCCCAGTTAGTTTAGTGGGGCCGACTTGTTAGGGTAAAAGTCAAGTGACATAAAGAGTATAAATAGAGGAGCTATGTTCCTCATTTAAACACACACACACACTTATGCATAGCGAATAGGGGAGAGAGATACATACCAGTAAGGAGGATGATCACCTATTTTGGGGTTTTATCTTATACATCTATATAGAAAACGTTTTGCTGGGTTTTCTTCCCCTTGAGGGTTTCCCATGCTAAATCTGTGTCTATCTTGTGATTGTGTTTCTTTCAATGATTCCAGATATGTTGCTGTTGTGAATTTGGATTAAACACTAATGATATATAACTAAGCATATGAAATATTAACATGGCATCATAGCTAGCATGAATATAACAACTTTCACAAGGTGAAACTCTCTCTCCTCTCCCTCCGACAAGAAGTTAGGGTTTCTGCAAAATTTGGGATTTTGAAGATCTTCTTGCATATAAATTTGTGCCTCCCTAAAGCACATATATTGAGCCCTAGATAGAATTTTTTGAGTGGGTGAATCTCCAGGAAATCCAAACCCTAGTTTGGCCCTGAACGAGAAAATTACAGAAAACTAGAACCAAAAATCTATAGAAACTAAAATATTGCAAGCAAGTTTTGAAGGGTGAATATTTGGAATCTCCAAAAACCAAGTGGACTAACCAACTCAACTCAATCAAGCGCATCTCCTGGTAAGGTCAGCTTTTAATTTTGAGAAAATTCATTTTTTAGTGGCCTCCTATATAAGATGGCCCCAAGCACTAAGATTGAGGACAAGATAGAAGACATAAAAAACTTTCGAGCATGGAAGTATAGAATTGGTCTCATTCTTATAGAGAATGATCTTGAAAAATACATCAAAGATGAAGTTGCAGAACTAGAAGAAGATGAAGCTAAGGAGAAGCACCAGAAGGACCTAATCAAGGCAATGAGGATCATTACTGATTCTATCAAAGATCACTTGATCCCTCTAGTGTGATCTAAAGAGACACCAAAGAAAATGTATGATTCCATTTCCAGAATGTATGAGGGAAATAACATCAACAGAAAGATGAATTTGAGAGCTCAACTGAAGGGTACCAAGATGCAAAAAGGAGAATCCATTCAAGATTACTTTGCAAGGGTCTCCCAATTCAAGGAACAACTAGATTCCATTGGAGAATCCCTTGATTAAGATGAACTAGTTATGACTGCTCTCAATGGTATCACTAGACCTTGAGATTCATTCATACAGACTATGTGTTCCAGAAAACAAAGTATGAAGTTTGACATTGTATGGGAAGATTGCATCCAAGAGGAAGCTAGAGTAGCTAACAGAGAAGCTCTACTTAAAGAAGATGATCAATCTCTAGCCAACCATACTAGAATAAGAAGACAATAAAAATTCAAGAAGGATAGTCACAAAGAGTATAGACCTCCAAAGAAGTTTCAAAGAAAAAGAGAAAACAATCAGAAGAAAGACTACTCCAAAAATCAATGTTATAATTGTCATAAGATAGGACACCTTGCCAGAGAGTGTCCATTGAAGAAGAAGAGTAACAAAAGACATCATTCTCATCTAGCTAAAGATGAGGATCATGAAGAAAAAGAAATACCTCAAAAGAGACAAGAAAAAGAAGAAGATGTTTAAGAATATGTACTATTCTCTACACTCTCTGGGTTTGTAATACATGGAGAAGATACATGGCTTATTGATAGTGGTGCTTCAAAGAACATGACAGGGAATAAGCAAGCTCTGTCAAGACTTGAAGAGAATAAATCTCCTCATAAAGTATAAATAGTAGATGACTATCTGTCACATCCCCACCCCTCTACTCGTTGGAGAGGATGCGACTAACACACTGATCTACTCTATTAGACCTGGGAAATATAGCCCCATGAACATAAAATTTAAAATGTATTGAACATAAAAACATACACAGATGTAATATACAGAGGAAGAAAACACATTGATCAAAGCATTCATCATGTTAATCATAACTCATTAAACAAATACAATTGCATAGATAAAATACACAAGAATACTTATCTTGAAAGAAGCTTGTCCCGCAACCAGCTATGTCGCTGAAACATTCCACCCAACCATAGGCCAGTGTTCTCATAAATATCTCAGCACCACTGCCACCCCCGAGTTGGGCATGATTCCCACAAGGAATAAGGGAACACTAGCAGTCTTACACATAGCCAAAGATGTATCAAAATTCAACCAAGCCAATTCTACATTTGGGTTTATCAAGTCGCTAAGGAGGTGGAAAGATTGAACTGCTAAGCTAGTGAGATCAACCACGGAGCTATGGAAACCTGCACCATATTTGGCTTAGATTCTAAAACATCTACACACCCAACACAAGGAATCATCCCCTTGTCTGCTACACAGTCCTTCAGGCTACGCCTTCCCTTCCAGTGCTCTTCAAGGGTGCAAAGAAGAAAACCAACCCCTCTAGATCTGTCTGTGAGGTTCCTTCCTACACTAGGTTTATCAAGCTAGTTCATACCCAATACCACTCCAAACTAGTTCATAACAAAAGAAAATATGCACCCACAGCAAAATACAAGTTCTGGGCATGGACAAAAATGTCCTGGAAGCCAAGTTCGAGAATGGGGAATGGGGAAAAATGAACCAAGAGAGCAATTCATTTCAGAAACGTTCTATGGGGTTCACATGGGAAAAAATGACTCTGTCAATCCCCTGATTTGTGGATCTAATATCCCATGGACTGTGCAACACAAAAAAAAATGAAATTCCCCAATCGTGTGGAGGAAACAACAAAAAAATTCCCAGGAGAGATCCCGACCACTAAACATTAACAAAACAACTTCCTAGCCATGGGGAAAATGAAGAACACTGCCCAAAACATGAATGGGAAATGCACAGGAGCTCCAAAAATGTGAGGAAGAGGAGGACGTGAATCCATGCTTGAATGGACAGACATTTTTGGGTTTTTACTTCCCCAAGAATTAAAAAAACAATTTCCAAAATATGATGGCTTCTCGAATTCGAATTTCGACTACCATACTCTCAACCATCCCCATGCATTAACTAACTCAACCAATTTATGGAAGAAATAAATAATTGGGCACAAAAGACAAAATGGGTGGTTGAGAGTTTGATGGGTTTTCCCTTTGACATTTGGATTTTCCCCATTGGCTCAAAGGTTTGAATACCTCCCCTTATCCTTAGGAAATCATGCCCCCATATCTTTAATGTTGCATTGACATAGCTGGTTGTGGGTATTTTAATTAAATTGAATATTTACATGATGTCCAAAATTATAATGTTCTTGGCTAGCACGAATTACCATCAGTGCCTATTTTAATTGCTAAAACAAAAAAAATGATAAATCAATGGTGGGGCCTTTGCCTTTAGCTCCACACCATGATTAAATACAACATTTACATCATATATTATTTAATGCAAATGAGGTAAAAACCTGGGTGTTACACTATCAATATCCCATCAAAGGCATTGGTGAATCAAGCTACAAGCTTGACTCTGGAACCTCCATGAAGATGAAGGAAGTGCTATATGTACCAGGATTGAAAAAAAACTTACTTTCCATCTCAATATTAGATAAGAAATGATATAGATTTTCTTTTATAGATGGACAAGTACTCATGTGGACCAAAGGAAAGACAATTGAAGATGTTGTGGCAATTGGTTAAGAAGAAGGAGGATTGTACAAACTCAAGGGACATCAAAAAACAACCTTTGTCCATGAGATCACTAGCTCAAGTGAACTATGGCATAGAAATCTTGCTCACATCAACTACAAATAATTACCCTATGTGAGAAAGGTGGTAACAAGTTTACGAGATTTGAAGATTGATCATGAAGTTACTTGCAAAGGATGTGCAAGAGGAAAGATCATCAAGAATCCATTTCTAAAGAGTGAAACAAAGACTAAAGTTACATTGGAATTAATTCATTCTGATGTATGTGTTCATATGCCCTCCACATATTTAAGTGGATATGAATATTATGTTACATTTATTGATGACTATTCAACAAAGACATGGATATACTTCTTGGAGACAAAGACTGAAGTGTTCAGGAAATTCAAGGAATTCAAAGCCTTGATAGAGAACCATTCAGAAAGAAGAATCAAAACACTTAGAACAAATAATGGTGGAGAATATATTTCAAAACTTATTTGAAGCCTTATGCAGAGAAGTTGGAATCAAGAGGGAACTAACCACTCCCTACAATCCCCAACATAATGATGTTGTAGAAAGAAAGAATAGAACCATTATGGAAGCAATGAAGACAATGATTCATGATCAAGACCTTCCCATGCATCTACGGGTTGAAGAAACAAGAATAGTTGTGTATGTGCAAAATAGATTATCTCATAGTGATCTTGGATTCAAGACTCCTAAATAAATCTGAAGTGACTCATCTCAATATATTTGGTTGTCCAGTATATGTTCACATTCCAAAAGAAAAGAGAACCAAGTTGGATCCTTCCGTAAATAAGGGAAAATTTGTTGGATACTGTGAAGTATCCAAAGCCTTCCAGATATACATTTTAGGATTCCATCATATATAGATTAGTAGGGATGTAACATTTGAGGAAGAAACAAATCTTAAGAAATCCAAAAGGTGTAAGCTTGAATAAGTACATGAAGAGGATGTACCTCCCAGAAAGGTAGAAGTTGAACCCTCTCCTGAAATAGTAGCATCAGAAGATCATGATATGCTAGAACCTTAGGAAACCCCTACTATGGATATATCTCGAAACAAAAAACCTGCTTGGGTAAGAGAAATCATACAATAAGCAGAGACGTATGGATCTCCAGAAGGCTCAACAAGAACAAGCAAGATGTCAAATCCATTCTCCAACTATGTAGCTTTGATGTGTGATATTATAGAGCAAGAACCTATCAATTATGAGGAAGCTGCATAGAAGAAAGAATGGGTAGAAGAAATTATGGAAGAATACCTGTCAATAATGAAGAATGATGTTTGGGATATAGTACCCAAACCAGAAAGAAAGAGTGGGTATCCTCCAAGTGGATCTACAAGATAAAACATGGTGCTAATGGAAGTATCAAAAAATACAAGGCAAGATTTGTGGCTAGAAGATTCTCTCAGAAAGAGGGAATTGATTATGAAGACAAATTTGCGCCAGTAGCAAGGTACACTTCCATCAGAACCATCATGGCACTTGCTTCCATGATGAAGTGGAATATACACCAGATGGATGTAAATAGATCCTTCCTGAATGGTTTGATTGAGGAAGAATTATACATCGAACAACCACAAGGATTTGAAGTCAAATACATAGTGACTCATGTATGTAAGTTGAAGAAGGCTTTGTATGGACTGAAGCAATATCCTAGAGCCTGGAATGGAAGAATAGATAGCTTCTTGGAAATCTTGGGCTTTACCAAAAGTAAAGTTGATCCTAACCTTTACCTTAAGGTTATGGATGATGAACCTGCCATATTATTACTATATGTGGATCATCTATTTCTGGCAGGAAATGAGAAACATATTGCAGAAAGCAAGAAGAAGCTAGCTGAAGAATTCAAGATGAAAGGTCTTGGATTGATGCACTATTTTCTTGGGCTAGAAGTGTGGCAGATCCTAGATGGAATTTTTCTGAACCAGGGAAAGTATGCAGTGAAAATCTTAAAGAGATTTGATACATTGGATTGTAAAGCCATGGCCACACCAATGGATACCAACCTGAAGATGTTATCCGATGAATCATCAGAGTTAGTGGATGTGACTCAGTACAAACATATTATTGGGTCGTTAATGTATCTTAAGAATACTAGGCCAGATATATGCTTTGTTTTGAACACCCTGAGTCAGTATCTAGTTAAACCTAGACGTGTTCACTTGATATATGCAAAGCATGTGATGAGGTACCTAAACGGTACGATAGAATTTGGACAATACTATGATAAAGATCATGACTACAGATTGTATGGATACATGGATTCAGATTGGTCAGGAAGTGTCAAAGACAGAAATAACACCTCAGGTGGATGTTATTGTCTGGGATCCGCCATGATCTCATGGTTTAGCAAGAAACAATCATGTGTTTCTCTCAGCACCGTTGAAGTAGAATACATAGCAGCTTGCTCCGCTAGTTGTGAAGCCATAAGGATTCTAAAGCTGATGTCAGGTCTATTTGACATGGAGTTGGATACCACAGTGATTCTATGTGACAACCAGAGTTGTATAAAGATTATAGAGAATCCTATGTTCCATGATAAATCAAAGCACATAAAAATACGATAAATTTACATAAGGGATATGGTAAAAAAGGGAGCTATAAAACTCTAGTATGTGACTACCAATGAGCAAGTTGTTGATGTGTTGACCAAGCCTCTATCTTGAGTAAAGTTTGAATACTTCCATGACAAGCTTGGTGTAGTCCAAAAAGAATTTACTCGTAAGGAGGAACATTGATGTTGATATTACCGACCTTCCTTGCAAAAAGGAATGATGATGATACGAACCCTCCTCGAAAAGGGGGAGCAGGTTGATGATACGAACCTCCCTAGAAAGGGGGAGTGATTATGAGACTGTCATTGATGATGGGATGGCAGTGATGTTCTAGTACAAAAGAGGCCAAGTGCACCTGTATATGCTGATGAGGTATGACATTCACTTGTGGACGATAGTATCCTATTTTGAGGATGGTCTTGCAAAGAATAACACTCTCTTAATGAGAGTGGACCTAGCCCTTACTAGCTGAGGATGGTCATGTAGACGATACTCTCGCATGGAGAGTGTCCTACATTCATTTATATATTCCGTAGAAAATAACACTCACCTTGGAGTGGTACTAGCTTTAACAGGCTGAGGATTTTCTACGATGAGTCCTGCACTTAGTTGTAAATGACAGGTACTGCATTCATTTGCAGATGATATCTGCATTCAGTTGCAAACATACTCTTGCATGGAGAGTGTTCCTACATTCACTTGTAGATGTCATATAAAATAACACTCACTTGGGCATGGTCCTAGCTTTAACAAGTTGGGGATGGTCTACGATGTGTCTTGCACTAAGTTGCGGATGACAGGTCCTACATTCATTTGCGGATGAAATATGCATTCAATTGTAGATGATACTCTCACATGGAGAGTGTTCCTACATTCACTTGTAGATGTCGTAGAAAATAACACCCACCTGGGATTGGTCCTAGATTTAATAGGATGAGGATGGTCTACGATGAGTCCCACATTTCGTTACAGATGATAGGTCCTGCATTAATTTGTGAACAAGATCTACATTCATTTGTAGACGATGTGGTCCTGCATTCATTTGCGAACGATCCAGGTGGTCAATGCTATGGACCCTCCTCGTTAAGGGGGAGTAGGATGATGAGGAGTGCATCATCTTTGTACCTATTTCCTAAAGTGATAGGGATTGATCATCCCACAAAGAGATCATGTGTACTGCAGGTAGTGTTGCGGCAAAGGATCAAGTAGATCGAAGTGATATTGTAAATGATCAAGAAGATCGAAGTGCTGCTACAAAGGATCAAGAAGATCAAAGTGCTGCTGTAAAGGATCGAGAAGATCAAAGTGTTGTTGCAAAGGATCGAGAAGATCGAAGTTCTGCTGCAAAGAATCAACAAGATAGAAGTGTTGCTGCAAAGGATCGAGAAGATCGAAAAATTGCTGTAATGAATCAAGAAGATCGAAGTGGTGCTACAAGGGATAGAAAGATCAAAGTATTGCTGCAAAGGATCACTTGATCAAGTGATGCAGAAGATGAAGACTCGGTGTTGTAGAAGATGATGTTCCAGTACTGAAGATATTCTAGTAACTGTTCTAGTTGCTGATGATTGTTGAAAACTTCCTATGACGTATAGATGTATTACCTTGATGATACTGAATATTTTCTCTCTCGTTACTCCTATAGTTGATGATGTTGTTGTTAGTAGAATTCCTTTCTCGTTAAGGGGGAGTGTTGACATATTGTAACTTCGAAGTATATTCTAAATGCATTTTACTGATGTACCCCAAGGGAGATGTCTTATTCCTCTGTCGATATGTTACTATTGTATTTGGTCATCATAGAGTCATGAGGTATAACCTCCATTGTAAGTCAGGTGAATAGTACCCTAATGAATATAATATAATACTATTTTGAGTCTTCCTAGGATAAGTCAGCCCAGTCAGTTTAGTGGGGCTGACTTGTTAGGGAAAAAGTCAAGTGACAGAAAGAGTATAAATGGAGGATCCGTGTTCCTCATTTGAACACACACACTCACTTGTGTATATCTCATAGGAGAGAGAGAGAGAGAGAGAGAGAGAGAGAGAGAGAGAGAGAGAGATAGAGAGATACCAGCAAGGAGGAGGATCACCTGTTTTGGGGTTTTATATTATACATCTATATAGAGGAAGTTTTGCTGGGTTTTCTTCCCCTTGAGGGTTTCCCACGATAAATTTGTGTCTATCTTGTGATTGTGTTTCTTTCAGTGATTCTAAATATGATACTATTGTGAATTTGGATTAAACACTAATGATATCTAGCTAAGCATATGAAATATTAACAACCTTTACAAGATTGTTTTATCTTTTTCAATAGACACTCATACTATTATGTGATTAGAATCAAATTTTTGCAATTGTTCTTTTCACTCAATATATAATAGTGTTTTCTCATTGTTTATCATGTTTATATCATTAAGTTTATATTTATGATATATAGATGCAATTATGATTTATAGAGTAACTATAACTTCAATTCTAGAATTAATTGCAACTTATTTGTATAACACATTATAGATGTTAATATCAATAAAATTTAAGGCTTGCACATATAATCCATGGCATATCGTAAAATACTTATGATCATTGGTTGATGAATTAATTATTTTATAGTTGACCACCCCATAATTAATTGATAAGATCATACAAATTATTGTAATTTTACAATTTTGTAAATTATTTTGTAATTTTGCAAATTTATAAATTATTTTATAATTTGTAAACCTAATTCCAAATTTGTAATAGTAATTTGCAACTTCTAACTGTAACTGTAACTGCAATTTGTGATTGTAAATTTGTAGTTGTAATTGTCCAATTTGTAATTTGTACCTTGTCAATCTAATTACTAATTTCTTATCATAATTGTAATTGTTATTATAATGTGTAGTTGTGAAATTGTAATAATGATTGTAATTGTAATTATAACTGAGATTGTAACTTGCAATTATAACTATGATTGTGCACAATTTGTAATTATAATTATAGCTAATATAAAATACATCGACATAAGTACATACATATATAAATGAAATTGTATCACACACATGAATCATAATCATCAACATAAACACAATACATCATACATATGAAGATAAATATCATAAAAAAGGTCTGCGGAGGTGGCCGGATGGTAAAGTCGTTCTTGCAACGAAGGTCAATTCTTATGCTCAAATCCGAGCAAGGGCGTGGTCTAGTCGCGGAATGCTAAACTGGGCCAAGCCCGCATACCTTTTAGGTTTTGCGTTCAAAAGTTAGGCGACCCTCTATGTTTTGTTGTTCAACAATGCTCACTGTTAGGCACGCGGAAGAGTCCCATGTTTATCGTTTGATTGCTTTCGACATCTGTCTTTGTAAAAGGCCTTAGTGCCGTACTGCTTCCCTCTGGGTTTTTGATAGGCTTCTTTACTGTTTGATGGGCAGTTTGTGGTCTGTTCAGGAAATAGGGAATTTTGACTCCTGTGTTTTGAGAACCAGGCATCTTCAATCCTGCTCCTCCTTTCGATTCTGTAAGCAGTATCAGTCTTTTATGGGTTGGATCTTTTTCCTGGGCTGAAGGTCATGTCTCATCGACCGGTGGATCAGCCTCTCCTTGTAACTTTTTGTATTATAATAGAATCTCTTACTTATAAAAAAAGAAAAAAAGAAGAAGATAAATATCATAAAATAATTTGCCATCCCATTGAGTTCATAAAAAATAACTCCACACACACACACATAACAATAAAAAATATTACTTCAACAAATGGAGATCGTCTCTAGAGGAGCACTGCCTCTTCTTTGATGGGGCCTCAAAGGGTAATCTAGGGGCTTCCGGTGGCGATGGGGTTATCCTAGATCCTGGAGGAGAAACAATTCTGAGCTTTGCTTGGGGACTGGGTCACGATTCTAACAATAGAGCAGAGGCTCTAGCACTGTGGCAAGCGCTCAAGCTTTCCCTCAGCTTGAATATCACCGCTTTGGTAGTCTTCGGTGATTCCCAGATCATAATCCAAGCTGCAAACTCAAATAGAAGGCCTGCTTAGGTGCATCTCTCCACTATCCTCAAGAAAGTCAAGCTTATGCAGACAGCGTTCCAGAAAATAAGCTTCTTTCACATCCTGAGAAGCTTAAACACCAAAGCTGATTTGGAAGCCAATAAAGGCTCGCTACTGAGTAGGAGCACACTCTCTCTCGATGGCTCTAAAATTCTATGCTATATCCCCTAAACTCTGGAAGCGAGTCTCCCTGCAGGGACTACAAGATCTACCACTGGGCCACTCCCTCTCGCTCTGGCATGTCCATGACTTGCGAGCCCAGTGTTTTTTAAAAATCCAATCACTGAAGGAGACATGCTATTTCACTTATGGAAGTGCTGGAATCGCTGGATCCTCCAAGAGATTGACTGCTCTCCCCGTTCCATCCCCAGTAGCTTCATTGAAGGATCCCTGGCAAGATTAACTAGGCCGGTAGTAAGAAAGGATCGCTGGCAAGATTAACTGGGCTGGTCTTACTCTAGACGTGCATGTCTTGGAGCAGCTGGCAAAGAAGGACGAAATAAGAATCGTTAACCACAGCAGGTGTCTTCCGTCTCAGTAAACAATCCTTTTCAGTGTCCAATTGTCAATTAGTTTGTTTTCCATGTAAAAGTTCTCGGCAGCTGTTTTTCCGAACCATTAAATCTACTCTTACACGCTATTGTCTTAAAAAAAACAATAAAAAATATTACAATATGATTGTCAAACCAATGCCCACCACAACCATCACCTAAAATCATGTAACGTACCATCATCATCTTCACCATGACCACCTACTAAAAATTAACATCATGTAACATAATCATCACACGTATGGAAAACATCATCTAACATGCGCATCTATAATCACCTATCAAACATAAGCACCATCTCACAAACACATACAATAATGGCTAACATAACCTAACATACATATCAAACATCACCTAACATACACATGTAAACATTATCTACTATCGTCTAACATAACCATCATGCACACATTTAACAAACACCATATGACATACACATCTATCAAGCACACCTAGAAAACATATATTACCTGACCTAACATACACATCACCATCAATATATAAATAAATATAAAACTCATGATACATGCCAAATATACATCTCGAGTCTAATAATTGTTGCAAGATATCTCATCCACCTCTGGAACTAGAGGCATCACTACCTCTTCCAACAAAGCAAGAGGCATCAACACCTCCACCAACATAGGCATCAGTACCTTTGGCATGAAAAAAAGTAGAGTGTAAAGTAGTAACGATATCTCCATCAAGACAAATCTGACCCATTGCAACTATCCTATCTAGAGCAGAGGTGACTGGAGTAGGAGATGGTGGAATGGATGGTAGGTCTATTGGATGGATAGGATATGGTAGTGTGTTGACTAGGGTTGGAGGACAAAATAGTGGTTGGTATTCATGGTGAGGAAAAGGAGGAAGAGGTGTAGCATGTGATGTCGATTCTCCCTTGTCACGGTGAGGAGAAGGAGGAGGTGGTGGAGGAGGATGAGGATCACCATCCTCATCATATAATGTAGAATGATCCTTTGACATTCAAGCATATGAAATGATGGATGCATTGATGACATACTGCATCAAAAATCCCACATCATGATGAATCATCCTCCATAACTCTATGAGCTCAGGGTCTCGCATGATATCCACCACTCGCATAGGCTGGAATCTTTGTCGAGCCAACAATGTGGACAACCTATTCGCAACATTCTGTTGAAACCTCTCATCTTGCCTATGTCATAGGATGGGTCTAGGTAATGTAGGCACCTAAAATCCATGCATATCCTCATCAGGATGAATGGGAAGAGGCCCCTCCCTTTTGAACGTGCCAATATCTACAAAATATATAGTACATAACAAATATAATTAGAGAATTTCATTAAACAATTTAATAAAACAATCTAAAGAAAATGTTAGAAGATTTTTTATTTGCATGAAATAAGATAATAAAATGCAACTAGATTAATTTAAACATAATGCTAATATTACCTCTCTCATTTGGTGGCTCATCCTGGGTGAAAAAGATGTTGGGGAATGCTCTCTAGTCCAACCCCGTGTACATATGTGGAACAAGGTCTAAGGCATATTCCTCCTCTTTTCCTAGTATCTTCAACACCTCTAGTGTGATCCTACATGGGAACTTGGACTAGCCCCTCTCCGGGGCATCATTTGTCCCTACATGCCCATACATAACCCGGTCATCGACCTAGGAGGGAGATGGTCAAATGATGCCCTTATGGCATAAATACTCTAAAAAAATAAACAAAAAAGATCTGAACCAAAAGGGAATTTGGCCCTCCCATCATTCTATGCACGACATCGTTTCAGATAAAAACAAAAATTTCATAAAAAATGGCAGACCACCCAAGGCATCTAAATGTCTTCCCTAAAAAATCTACATGAAATAAAATAGGGAAACTAATGCGTTTACCATCACTAGTGAGGTGCATGATTCTCATAACCGATATTGAGAGACAAACATTATCTACACCAAAAGCATAAATACGTAGTTGTCCACCACACACCTGGAAATCAATAGTATTGATCAGGTGGACACTGGTAAATATTTGAGAGTAAGCGATCTGACTCTCTGCTGTGAAACCCACTGGGAAATTAAGGAATTAGGAAAAATAATCCCTTCTCTTAGATAGCCCAATGATGAAATAAAATTCCTCCTCAGTGGGTTGGAATCATTGATCAAGACAAATGTGAAATGCCAATCTCACATGATCCCAACGATAGATGAACTATACCAACAAAGATAAATTGCCCTTGAGGGATGTATCCTCTTGATATAAATTTAGGAGGCCTACAACCATCAAGAAGTATTATGTTTAATCAGTGATGGGGAGAAGATACAAAACCCTCTACCTCTCTCTGGCCTTCCACTCATGCACAAATTTGTACTAGTTAACTCGTGCCAGCTATTGTTATCCGACCTCTCCTTGCTAACACCTCTAATACATATATAACATCGATTAGTATCATAAATAAACATATAAAACAATAAACATTTAACTAAATGATCATGTTATTTATTAACATAAAATATTTCTTTTCTCAAAATAAGTTAATTTAACAAGTAGTGTGCCTAAATAACAATCACACATCGTTGTGAGTGTTCTTGTAACACAAGAGCATCGCACAAATTGCAACACAATAGACAAGTGCACCAGTGAATGTGGATTTTTTTTAAACATGTTTACATTTTCGGTGTGTCCATCAATATGAAGCATTGGTGCATTGTAGAAACACCATCGCACTATTAAGGGTGCACACATGATAATAGAGTGCATTGTCATAAGAGAAACTCTTTGTGATTTTATATTTTTATGATGATAACGATGCACCTGTTACACATCAACACACTAGATAATCAGTGCATACATGTTAACAAATCACATTATATATATATATGTTAAGTGTAGCAGTGCTTCCATCAATAAAAAGCATCGGTGTATTCTAAACACGTCATCGCACTGAAATCGATGCACAAGTATTAATAGAGCGCACTGTAATAGGATCAAATCTTTTTGAGTTTTATATTTTTTGGGGATAGCAATGCGCCTGCTACACCTCATTGCACCCTTAATATGATGTGTTCTTGAGATAAGGTGATGTTCTATATAAATTTAGTTTCACAGTGTTTCCATTATTAGGAAGCAACAACGCATTCTAAATATATAAACACACTGACAATGGTGCACACCGTAATAGGTGCAAATCCTTTTGAGTTTTATAATTTTTTGGGGAAAACAATGTGCTTGTTACATGTCACCACACCATCAACTCGACGTGTTGTGGTTTACAATGTGCACCAATTAACGTGGTAATTTCTTATTTGTTTAGTTTGGCGATGCATCCATCAATAGGAAGCATCGGTGCATTGTGGACATGTATGTGTACTGGAAGTGGTGTGCAAGTATTAATAGAACGAACCGTAGTAGGAGATAGTCTTTGTGGGTTTTGTAATTATTTTTGGGATAATGACACACTTATTACATGTTAGTGCATCGTCAATATGGTGTGTTCTTCTTTACAATGCACACTGGTTAAGGTTGTGTTTTTTAAGTTAGTTTATTGATACATTATGCACATTACAGTGCACCATGGATGTGGTGCAGTAACGTACTTATCACAATGCACCTTGTAAAGTTACTAGGAGCACCGTCAAGCGGTGTGAGTTGAATGACTTGAACAAACTGCATACGTTTTTTTAAATTAAAAGGAAAATAAAGCTCAATTTGAATGTTAATTTGCTAAAAAATCAAATTAAGAGGACACAAAGAGTTTAAATGGTCCCTTGTGCTTTGAGGAGGCATGGTAGCAATGTACACCAAGTTTCAAAATTTTCCCACCATTTGGAAAAATTCAAAATCCACTTAGCAAGCAATGGAAGCCAGTAATGTAGCCACATAGAGCAAGGATGACAGAGTGTATGAGTAGGGAAGGTATGTCATCAATTCTTAGGGGGGTCAAAAGTACTATAGATATGATAAAAATGGTTTATTCAATTTATTATTTTTTATTTAACCCTATTTCAGTGCGCTCGATACCCAACTACACTGGTGCTATTTTGTAACACAACAACATCTCAAAATTTTTTTTTTAATTCATGGGCTTTTCAATTCATTTTTTCAAGCCAAAGCCAAGGGAAGTGCTCCCAAAACTATATTGCACTAAAGCGCTTATATATAGCAACTACACTAACAATGGAGATTAAAAATTAAAAATATAATGGAATAGGTTTTTTTATTTAACACTTTACAATGCACCCTAACATTGAACAACTCGGTGCTTTTGGGGATAACAACTACACCATAAGTGTAAATAAAAAAATGATATAATCATTGGTTTGTTTATTTTTTAACCCTAATACTGTGCACCCAAATGTTGAACGCACCTATGCTGTTATTTAGAACTACCGCACTAACAATGAAAATTTTTAAAAAAATGCCACCTGATGTTTTCCACTATCCATTTACCCTACTTCAATGCTTTCATATTAATTGCAGACCAATGCGATTTAGTAATTTGAACACATAGGTTGTACAATTTTAGATTTTTCCCATTTGTTAGTGTTTCCATCCATGATGCCACATTATTTATGTCAACACTGGTGCGTTTTTATCCTGTACGCACACACGTGCGCTTGATTTATAAAATGGCACTAGATAAAAACATCCGTTAAAACCTCTACCTACTCACATATGCTAGTGACCTCTGCTATAAACAGATATTTAAGCTCTTTTTAGAGAAGAATCCGTTATAACCTCAATTACATAGCCTTTTCCTTGTAGTGCAAAATCTCAAAATAACAAATTTCAATCAAACTATAGAGAAAAGGAAAGGAGATGCATACATGTTTTAATATTAATGATGTTGAATAACTTGTTCATTTTATTCTTTTATATATATTTTTTACATTAAAAACTATTTTTTACTTAAAAAAACTATATTATTTATATAAAAATAAAATTCAACTCATATAGAGAAAGGAAGAAAGGAAGAAAGAGACTTGATATAACCTAAACAAATGTGTTTTTGTTTCATATTGCAATATATATCATAGTTTTAATTTTATCATCATGTCTTACTTATTAAGACTAGATGATATTGCATATTCTTGATTTTGTCCAAGTATTTTTCTAAAGTATTAATTGTTTTGAAAACAAGCGATCGTTGAGATGTATATATGTCGATGGGTTGGTCGAGTCCTATTTTACAAGATGATATTGCATGTTCTTAATTTTGTCATAGCATGTTTTAAAGTATTAATTTTGTCTTGAAAGCAAAATTTTGACAACATATTATGGCTATGTATATATATAATATAGTTTTTAATTTTTTTTTCAAGTAGGTCTACAAAGTCATAGTTTTGTTAAGTAAGTCTTTTATGATATTTTTTTATTTTTTATTTTGTCCAAGTAGTAGTAATGTATTAATGTTGTTATGAAAGCAAGTATTATTTGTGAATCAATAGTTGTTTACAAAGTTTTAATTAGCAGTTGTTGTTTGTAATGAAAGTGAAAAAAACATGTAGTTATAAAGTGTTGATGTCAAAATATATTTATATTTAAATTATTGTTATAGATAATTTTGTTTATTAAAGTTGTGTAGAATAAAAATATTTAATGATTAATAATTAAATATTAAACGAGAGTTGTATGCAACTTAGTTTATGCTTTAACATAAAAAAAAATGCTTTAACATTAAAAAAAACTAAAAGTAATATAATTAATGCACTAATCAATATTAAAAATCAATTAAATTTATTCAAAAACAAGTTAGCAAAATTAACAATCATTTGATACAGACTTACCTTATCTTTAATAGGAAAAAAATGAGTATAAACCATACTTGAAGTCTGCAAATTATAATTTGCAACATTATTTTAAAAATGTACATTGTAAGGAAAGATCCCACAATTGCACTACTACAGTTCAATGCAAATATGACACTTTCAGTGGAAAGTACATTAAACTAGCAATTGCCCCAAGAAGGTGTAATAATACATTGATAGGTTGTTGTTGGAGAGGAAGAAAAGTTGAAAAAAGAAACTAAAAACGAGTTTGTACAGACCTGACATTGTACCTTGAGAAAAGCGATTACAAGTTTTGCATGGAAGGGAAATGAAGGGCCAACTGTAAGAAGCAAGTTTTACAATGAAGAGAAATGAAGGGCCATTTGTAAGAAGGTGTATCAGGATAAAATAAATAGTTACATTAATATTCACATCACAAATAAGCAACGAGTTTCCGATAGAGTCCATTATTGGAAAGTAGGATATGTTGGTTTTCTTGTTTTTTATTATTTAATTTAGATGATTCCGCTTAAAGAAGATATAAAAATTTTAAGAGACAAATTGCTCACCTCCAAGGAAAGTCACCCTCTAATTTAGAAGTTAGCCACTAGAGGGAAAATTGTTCACCTCATAGTGCAAGGAGCCTCTCAAAACCAACTATTCAAGAATGAAACCTTCAACCTCATTAACTTCTCTTTTCTTAAACAAATGAGTGATAACTTGATATACTATTCTCAACAAAACACACACCAAAAGAGTAAATTTCCAACCTAGGAGGCACACAAACTCTCTCATCCAAAAAAAATATAAATCACCCACTTGGATGTGCAATCTATCACCTTAACCCAATGAATTACTCACTTTGGAGGTGAGTAAATTTCCAACCTAGGAGGCACACAAACTCTCTCATCCAAAAAATATATAAATCACCCACTTGGATGTGTAATCTATCACCTTAACCCAATGAATTACTCACTTTGGAGGTAAGCAAGCTCTCAACCTCAACAATTTGGTAGCCTGGTAATTAAGGTCAACATTTATGTTTTATAATTGTCTCTTGTTGACTTGGTGCATCATTATTTCACCCTACCTTACAATTGTCGCTTGTTTCCTTGGTTTGTCACTATTTCATCGTATAGCTTTTCATTTACTTGAAAACAAGTCATCTATATCTATTTATGGATTATTGCACCAAAAAGTGATCTAGATCCATAGGATTTTGGTAAGAGTGGAAATCTAACTGCTTATAAAATCCTAGAAAGTCATTTCAAGTGACATGGTTTTCTTTAAATAAATATTCCCTAAAACATTCTACTATCAAATCTGAGGTCAATGAAATAACCTTGTTTTTCTTCAATATGAAGTTATTTCAACTTACATGGTTTCCCTTGACTAACTCTACCCTTAAAAACTACTCTACAAAAATGAGATTGATTTATGTTAACAAAACCCACAAGGTTGCAATGTCCCTGCTACATGATAAATTGAGATTTGTAAATAGATACATTGATCTTGAAGGGGTCTAAGCTATAATTGTTGCTCAATCCACCATAAATTCATACATGAAGAGACCATGTTCCTCACAGAATTAAACACAATCAAATAATTTTCTAAAGTGGAAGAAATCATGCTCTGCCATTAGATCAACATTCATTATAACCAATTAATTTTTTTCTTGATTACTTGTATGCTTTCTGAAATTGAACATTTTAAAAGGAAATGGCATATCTCGCATGCATTGTTTCTTATTTAAGAAAATATTATTATGTTCATTTTTGCATATGTTGATGGAAACCATCCATTTGGGAGTTTTGTACCCTAGACCCATATAGTTTCAAAATAAGATGTATAAAACAATGAATTAACATCAAATAACAATAGTTCAAAGATGCATTTAACCAACCATATACAACCACCTCACTTGTGCTAGGTGTGTCAAGTTTCAAGATTTTGAACAAAAATGATATTGAGATATTGTTTTCCTCATCCTCATCTGAAATGTAGATCTCAAATCAAATTTTATGCAGATTAATAGTAGGCTAAAACCATGCCAGTGTAGAGACATGAGGGTGAGAGCACAACTTTCATGACCAAGTTGAAAACGTTAAGGGTTGTGCTATAGTGGTCCAAAAATGTAATGTAATGTACGGATTAAGGATCCATATCGAAATGCACACCCAAAGGTTCTATATTGTAATGTGTTATGGTGCAACCATGATAAATACCAATTCTAGTACTTGGCTCAACATTCTAAACCTAATCAATTCATGAGTGTGGCATTGTGCACAAGTCTATAACACAAGTTGTTAAGCCCTAAATGTTGGTCACATTATCCCTATAGTGTGGCACTTTACCCCTTATATGGTGGTGTATTACATATTATTGATGTATGCTTGGGTCTATTAGTGGGTCTATTAGTTGTTATTGTACACCTATGTCTCATATATTTAGAAAGGAGATACTTTCATGTTAGTAAGCATTGTATATTGTATTGTCTTGGGTACACATTACATTGGGTAAGGAGGTTCCTCCCTCGAACATGATTGATATTCATCTATTTTCTTCATTATTAAGGCATGGATTACTTTCGTCTTCTCTATTTCTACTATTTTTTGTGCTATTTCTGGGACTTGGTTGCATAACACAAGTGCACATGGATATATAGTACACTAGTCCTAACACACTAAGATAAAAGAAACATGCACAAAAACCTCAATTGACATCTACACCACCAACTTCTTCAACAAGCTGAAACCTGCACCCAATGTAATCCTTCCCACCGTGCTCTCTCCATGCTTCCAGCCTACCCCACCGCTGCCAGGTATCAACACTAGAAGAGTTTGGCCGCAAAATCAACCATGCTCCAGGATTAGATTGAGAAACATAATCAGAACCTGTAGAAGGCACAAAGGGGGTTATCATAGACGCAGCGGCGACAACAGATCCAGAAAGGTCATGGATCATAACAAACCATCCTTTATGTTCCCTTCTTTCACTATCCTTGTCACTGTTTTGAGAACCAGACCAACCACTGGATGCGCTATGTGTAGAAGGCATGGTGGGTGCTTGCAAAAACCTTTATGACCATTAGTAGAGGATTTTATAGAGGTGATTTCAATCATTTTAGTCAATCTTGTATGAGCATTTTTTTTTAATCCATACAATTAATTGAAAACAATAGTCATAGTCATAGAATGGGACTAATAACAAAGAAAAAATGAAGAATTAAAAATAAAGAGTTGTCTTTAGTAACCATTGACCAAACATTAAGTAAAACTCATAACTAAAAGTGTGACCTCTCAACCATTGCTATGATTACACTTCAACATCAACATTTCTATTTTACTCATAAACTACAACTTTAAAAAATGATAAAAGTATAATCATTATGAAGAACATGAACAAAATTAAATCATTCATCGAGAGTAGCAAGGTGCTTTACAACCCAATATGGGGGAGACTCCCTTTACCCAGCTGTGGAACCATGTTTCTATAGTGTTTTGATAAGTTTATATTTTTAGATAGCTTGCATTTAACATTAAGTACGAAAAATCCAATCTAATGCTTTCTCTTCATGGTTTCTTATACATCTTCAAGGAGGATGTTGTGCATAAGGCCAACCTTATGTTGACCCTCTCACTTCTTTTCAGTTATGATCAACCATACTTTCGATTTGGATATACAACACCAACTGTCACTTGTATTTGCAATAGGAAGTCTTATCTTAAGATTATTTTGATTTTCTGTCTATGATATGCACTTGTGATGGGTATCAATAAACCCGCATTACTATTGTATTTGAGCACATTTGGTCATATTCAAGCTCTTTCAAATATATGGAGGTGGATTGTCTCGTTGTCACTTCAACTACAATTGATCTTATTCGATGTGGGTATTCCAATCTCCTCTCTATTAAAGGGTGTGTTTCTTATAACACCTCTTGAAATGGACAATTCAATACTAGTCTATTAGTAAATGTGTAGTATCACAAGGTTAGATCCTCCTTCCCTCCTTTATTGGATGAGTGTGCTAGTAATAGTCATGACCAACCAGAAGATTGAACTCCAAAATAAGGAATTCTCAATGTCCTTAGCTGACTAAATCTTGTGAGGTACCAAATTCCAATGTCTGTAATTCTCATGGATGTCGAACACAAACAATCAATGCCAAAATATTATTCCCTCGTAATTCACAAAATTTCAAAGATGGTCAAAGACTATTATATTTATGAAATTTATGAGAAAATAAATTTGATGTCAAAGATGGCCAAATGCATTTACTATTGGCATATTGATCTCACTTGGTAATAAAAAAAGTTGAAGGAAATATGTGCTGAGAAAATGTTAAAAGGAAGTTTGGATAAATGGTGAAATAAGTCTATTTATTTTTTTAAAATTGTTTAAAGAATTGTTTTCACCTTTTTTTTTAAAGAATGTTGTTTAGAAAATTATAATTTTCTTAAGCATGTTGCTTAGAAAATGATAATTTTTGTATACCATGTTAGTTTAAATGACATTAAGTTCATGAGATTGATCATCAAATTTATCTATTTGTATTGAGAATTACTTCATTGATGTAAAAATTGGAAATAAAATAGCATTTAAAGATTTATACACATCATTAATGTCTAAGCATTGTTAATGAAGTTAAATATGGTGAAGATGATGTTTGGAAGCATGGATGTCATGAATATATATAGATAGAAGTGTGGTGACATAATATGATAAATAAATAATTTGATAATCTGCATGTGATAAATAAATAAATAATGTTATATTTGATTACTTTCACCTAAAACTAAAAAAATATGATAGATAAAAATGGATAAATAATATATATGAATTTCAATTTTTTTTATTTATTGAAATTTTAGAAGATAGAAAATAAATCTATAAAATAGAGCTTTATACGTGTGATGATAACCATTTATAAGGTTGATAAACATTTAATTAGTTATAGTTATAAAACTATTAAATGGAAAGATAAAATTATTTAGATTAATTATGTAAAAAGGGAGGCTAATTTTTTTTTTTGTAATTTCTTTAATATCAAAGGCATTGTGATAAGTTAAAAACAAAAAATAATTAATAATTGTGTTATTTACATTATTATATATATATATATGATTTTTTTAACTATTTAAAATCTTTAATATTTAAAAGAAAAAAAGAAAATTAATGATTATTGTAAAATAAAATGAGAAAGTTTTAATATGAATACAAATTTAAAGTAAAAACTAAATAAATATTAAGAAGAAAAAAGAGAAAACATACCATTATGGAACAAAATTGTAATATAAAATTTTGAAACAAAATGTATGAAAAAAAAAGAGAAATATGTGAGAAAAGAAAACAATATTAATGTAAATTACAAACTATATATTTTGAATATTGTATTGTTTGGATACATTAATCTATATGCCACTTAAAGCAAAGGAGATAACTTTCATCTTAAAAAAGACAATGGTAATGGAAAAACCACGTTGTACAAAAGATGAATGAACATTATTGATAGAGGAAGAATTAAGATAACATAATGGTAAACATTTTTATACGAGCATAACATAATAGATTAGATATCCTCATTTTTCAATGCTCAAAATTGGATTTTGTGCGTTTGGCCTACACCCACAAAGAATGCAAAATTGGCATTAGGTGTTTCTAATGAGAAAGAACATGAAGAGGGTCACTAACTTTCAAAGCTTAATGGAATTCAAGATTTCATGCAAGTTTAGCTATGGAATGAGATAAAATCGGGGAATGTTGTGGTGTGTAGGGTTTTAACCCTTTATTTTGTATCCTTCAAGTTTGTTTCATTTTTTTCCATTTTTTACCTTTTGTTTTATCCCTTAAAGTCTATGTAAACATTCAATCTTGATTTGAGGTAGTGGCCCCATCTTGCACCCTATATTTTAGGACTATCATTCAAAGATTGGAATTAAATTGAATTAATAGTAAGCCCATCCTCTACACCCAAATTTTTGGCTTAGGTCGAGGTTGCAAAGAACCCATCATCCACGCCCAAACTTTTGGCTTAAGTCAAGTTTATAGAGAGCTCATTCTACTAACTTCCAAAAGTCTTTTTTAATCCTCATAAACTTGTTTTCTCTTCACCACATCCCCACACTTCTTATGTTCATATTTTTAGGGTGGAGGGTGGAGGCATCCTCACTTCTCTTTTTTACATTCCATCCTCCACACCAAAGTATTTCTCCTTCATCCACCCTTGGACCCAATTATTCCACTTTCTCCACACCCTTATTTTATTGGCTTCCACACTCCACTTTCCTTCAAGCTAAAGGGTGAAGGAATCCTTTGTATTCCCATCCATGCAGTTCATTTGTCCATTCATGTTCCACACAAAACCGACCGGTTTGGAGAAAATCGTCTGTTTTCGTACGAAACCGGTCAGTTTATCCTTGAAACCAACCAGTACTGTACAGAACCAACCAAAAATTATCTGAATGCATGATTTGACCCGGTGAAACCTATAAACCAGTCCAATCAGCCAATTTTATCAAAATCGGTTAGGTTTTGATACACTGGTGTGATGATTAAGGTTGTCAAACCATTTGAAGGACTTGTGCTTCATTCAAACATAATGTTTAGGGGGTGGATGTTGCTTCATTAAAGATTGGTTGTCAAGAGTAGGTTTCATTAAGACTCCACAATAGTGTCCACACAAGACTTTTTGCTAGATAATTTTATTGTAGACATTCCTCTAAAACTTCAAACTAATCTAAATATATATATCATTCCACTTTCTTTGTTGGTCCTCCATTGATGACTACATCCATAGTTTCTTGCCCATGTCTTCCTCTATGGGTTGTCCTATCCTAAGTGTTTGATCGTTCTTCAAGTTGTGTTGTCCCTATCACAATTCTTGAGATCTTTGGACAACTTCTTACAGTATGAAAAACATGCTCTCAACAACTTTAAGGGACCACTATGAAGATTAAGGGGGCATTAGCATCCCTATAGGGATTGAGGAGTTATTGCCCCCATGAGCTCTACAAAAGTTTGGCACAACACCGAATTTCCTTGCCCAAAAAAGGTCAGCGGGTAGAATTCTACTAGTACAATCGAGAAAAGTTTGAGAGCCTAGCTTGGATACACTAAATATATGGATGGGGTGAGACGGGACACTTTCCATCCATTTTGACTTTCTCTTACCAATTTTATTTAGATTCACAGAAACCCAGATAATTAGCCTCATGTAAGAGGTTACTTCCCTTATTATATTAGGGTGGCCAACTAAATGATAGTTTCTTTCTTTAGCAGTGTGAGTGATAACTTGGGTCTTCGACAAGGTGAAATCATGGCCTACTAACATGCTTTGAGGGGCACCTAAATTTCTTTTTCCCACTTGCAATGGTATTCCATGTTATCATATCCTTAATCCTTTCTCTTTCCCTCAATTATCAAGTGTTTTGAGGTAGGGTTTTTGTCACTAACCCTTGGGGTGAAAAAATACAAAGAAAGTACTTAAGCAACTCTCTTCTTCAATTGGATTTTTTGAGTCAAGTCAACCAAATGAGATTCTCGATGACCAAAACCCAACAATCTTCAGCACTTAGAAACATTTTATTATCTTCTTCCACGAAAGTTCCTAAGCCAGACAACCACACTAAAAAGTCCTACAACCAAAATCTGATGAACTTTGAACTTAACCAAATTTTCTCTTCACTTCTATCAGATTTTGACTATCAGGATGTTCTATGTCAACACCATCAGGCTGAAAAACCACATCCAAAAACCCAATTGCAATTTGTTCTCTTCTTTTATCAGATTTTTCCTACTGCATTTTCTAAGTCCCACCTCAAGGATAAAAAGACAAATGTCAAAAATCCAATGACCTTTCAACACTAACAAAATTGTTACTTCTTCTTCAATTATATTTTTCTAAATTACCATAATGAAAAATACCAAAAATCCAATAGAAACAACATTCAAACACTTTTCTTCTTTTTTTTATTGGCCTTTTGCAAGCAACTTAGCATGCTTCCACTCTACACTTATGTGTTTACCCTACTTGCCATAAGTGTATACCCTACTTGCCATATGCCAAGCCCACATCCTTAACCATAATTCATAAAACCATGAATCATCATTTCATGGACCCATGCTCAAAAATAAAAAAATAAAATATTTTATAGCATGGAAAAAACCGTTTTATGTCTCTTTTAATATGACGTGAGCCCTTTTAAGAACGAAAACTATTCTTAAAAATTAATTTTACCTTTCCACTCAATTAGGAAAACATGGGATATGACGTCATCTCTTTTCTTAAGAAAAGATGGGATATGACGTCACCGCAGCAACATTGTCTCTCCATGCTCGAGCTCACGATCTAACAACTGTTGCATCCCACACTACTCATGAAACCATTCCTAAGCTGTTGCAAGTTTGGCCTCCGCGTTACTCATGCACAGTAGATCGGATCGCCCACAGAGTCTTCTCTGATCCTGATCCTAATCCTGATCTACATTCTCTGCTTTTCACGGCCTGCTTTTTCTGCGCTCTGGTCTGGAATCAAGCACACATGGACCATATCTATTTTTTGACCGCAGGGTTCAGTCTTCAACTGGACAACTCGTTCACGCCCTTCACCAGAGGCAAAATGTTCACACGATTGCTGAGCTGCGTCGCCACTCCTGCCATGTCTGGGCAGGTCTTCTCCTCACGCGAAATAGCATCCATGGACTCACTCTTTCAAATCCGTGGCTCTGCACAAATTTATGGCTCTGATCTGGGGCCTTCTTCTCCTCACACGGTCATGCTAGTTCTGCACTGTGACCTCTACGCACAGATTTGGTCATTGTGGGTCTTCTTCTTTACTACGCGAAGTCTTCGTGAATCTTTACACACAGGTGGCTAAGGTTTTTATTTTTATTTTTTATGGCAGATCTCATGGATCCAACCAGATCTACGTTAGATCTATGATTATCTTTTTTTAAACACATAAACTCACAGCTTTCTCAACGAGCACAACAACATCTCTTCACTTCCATCAGGTTTTGACTATCGGGATGTTCTATGTCAAAACCATCAGGCTGAAAACCCACAGCCAAAAACCCAATTGCATTTTGTTCTCTTATTCTATTATATTTTTCTTACTGCATTTTCTGAGTCCCACCTCAAGGATGAAAAGACAAATGCCAAAAAACCAATGACCTTTCAACGCTAACAAAATTGTTACTTCTTCTTCAATCAGATTTTTCTTTGGACTTCTGAGTTAGACTGCCATGATGGCAAATGCCAAAAATCCAATGGAAACAACACAAAAAAATTTCTTCTTTTTTATTGGGCTTTTGCAATCACCTTTTTGGTGTCATGCCATCATGGTTAAAACCCCAACATCAAAAACCCAATGGTCTTGACACATGGCTGAAAAAAATCTCGAGTCTTAAAGAGGTCACTTCATGGGACTGGAATTCATGACCTCTGCACATTTCCACCATCACTCATCTTGCACAAGAGATACTGAAATTTATATTAGGAAGAAGAATGTTTAAACAACACCACATTTTTGTTTATCTGCAAATTTTGCACAGCTTCAATTTCTGAATTTTTTATGCAATGGTGAATTTCAAACAACAGCTATCATTCTCTTCTAAGTTCTGCCCAGCAGCATGGTAGTTTGAAAATATTTCAACAGAATGTGCCCTCCCCAAAGGCCACAACACTGGAAATGCGCTAAAATACCACTATGTGGTCTAGCCACCCCTGCCACCTTGCTGGCAACTGGGTATAACCACTTCTCACCAAACTCAACATTCCCTTCATCTAGTGGTTAGGATTCCAACTGTGAATATTTTTGGGGCTTCTACCAGCAACCAACAAGCTGTCGAGACTACATGCAAAATTACAAATACATACATGGAAAACTTAATATCTATCCCTACACTGAAGATGTATGTAATATGTATAACAAGCAATGTATTCCTCAAAAAATAATATGTTATTACAACATTTAACCATGGACATCGAAGATGTATGTAATATGTATAACAAGCAATGTATTCCTCAACAAATAATATGTTATTACGGCATTTAACCATGGACATCACATTAGTGCATGCTTACATCTGCCATCATCAAAATTCATACACAATTTCAACCACAAATTTCATATTTAAAACAGATTTTAGAGATTTAAATATAGTAGTCCAAAACAAAGATGAGTATGTATCTTTGACCATAATTTTGTCCAAGTTGATTCTATAGGAGCGATTCACCTCCCGACCATAGGTACCAACTGTGAATGCAGCCCCAAGCTAGGCTATAACGCCACCAAGGTAAAGAACCACCCACATATTATCACTCACTGAACCCAATCAGCAGTGCTCATGCCCAAGACACCTAACATGAATTCACTCTATGCAGATTCCTCCAGGCACATCCACCAGCATCTAGTCATTCCATGGATCTTTTCCTCTTAGATGTTCACAATACAAGCTCAGACATTCCCCTGCTATAAAAGCACTCCCTCAAGGAGTCCATCCTAGCAAGTGTAGCTGTTCGGGGAGGAAGTGTCCAAGCCACAGAATTACCCTCCTAGAGAACTGTTGTGCAAGTCTCTGACTCAATTCCAAGTAGCAAATTCAATATGGCTTGTGATCTAAGGCAATTTTGATAGTTTTAAGGCTTTTAAAGCCAACCCTTTTTTAAGACCATTGTTGACTTATTGTATGCCACGTGGCAAATTTGATATGACTTGTGATCTAGGGCAATTTTGATAACTTTAAGGATTTTAAAGTCAACCCTTTATTAGCTTTTGGTGGCCATGCCTTTGGCGAATTATTTTTTCAAATGACTTGTATGTACAATTGTTAATATTTGGCTATATTAACGACTAAAGGGTGGCCCAGTGCTCCTTGAAGGCACATGACCTCACCGCTCTAGCCTAGGCGATGACAGTATGGTATACTAACCTTTTTGTGGATACCATCTAGGGTGAAACCATTTTTTGGTCCTGGAGTATGAACACAATTGTTACTTCTTCAATCAGATTTTTCTTTGGGCTTCTGAGTTAGGCTGTTATAATGGAAAATGCCAAAAATCCAATGGAAACAACACTAAAAAACTTTTCTTCTTTTTATCCGGCTTTTGCAATCAACTTATCGGAGTCATGTCGTCATGGTGAAAACCCCAGCATCAAAAATCCAATGGACTTGACACATGGCTGAAAAAAATCTCGAGTCTTAAAGAGGTCACTTCATGGGACTAGAATTCATGACCTCTGCACATTTCCAGCATCACTCATCTTGCACAAGAGATGCTGAAATTTCTATTAGGAAGCAGAATGTTTAACAACACCACATTTTTATTTATCTGCAAACTTTGCACAGCTTCAATTTCTGAATTTTCTATGCAATAGTGATTTTCGAACAACAACTATCATTCTATTCTAAGTTCTTCCCAGCAGCATGGTAGTTTGACAATCTTTCAATAGAATTTTCCCTCCTCAAAGGCCACAGCACTGGAACTGCGCTAAAATACCACTCTGTGGTCTAGCCACCTCTGCCACCTTGCTGGAAACCGGGTATACCCACTTCACCAAACTCAACATTCCCTTCATCTACTGGTCAAGATTCCAACTGTGAATATTTTTGGGGTTTCTACTAGCAACCAACAAGCTGCCGACGCAGACTACATGCAAAATTACAAATACATACATGGAAAACTTAATATCTATCCCTACACTGCAGATGTATCTAATATGTATAACAAGCAATGTATTCCTCACATATGTTATTACATCATTTAACCATGGACATCACATTAGTGCATGCTTACATCTGCTATCATCGAAATTCATACACAATTTCACATCATTTAACCATGGACATCACATTAGTGCATGCTTACATCTGCTATCATCGAAATTCATACACAATTTCAAGCACAGATTTTAGAGACATAAATATAGTAGTCCAAAACAGAGATGAGTATGTATCTTTGACCAGAATTTTGTCCAAGTTGATCCTATAGGAGCGATTCACCTCCCAGCCATAGGTACCCACTGTGAATGCCGCCCCCAAGCTAGGTTATAAAGCCACCAAGGTAAAGACCCACCCACAGACTGTATCACTCACTGAACCCAACCAACAATTCTCATGCCTTGGGCAATGCTAGACACCTAACATGAATTCACTCTACGCAGATTCCTCCAGGCACATCCACCAGCATCCAGTCAGTCTATGGATCTTTTCCTCTCATCCATTCACAATACAAGCTCAGACATTCCCCTGCTGTAAAATCACTCCCTCAAGGAGTCCATCCTAGCAAGTGTAGCTGTTCAGGGAGGAAGAGTCCAAGCCACTGAATTGCCCTCCTGGAGAACTGTTGTGCAAGTCACTGACTCAATTCCAATTCCAAGTATCAAATTCAATATGGGTTGTGATCCAAGGCAATTTTGATAGTTTTAAGGCTTTTAAAGCCAGCCTTTTTTTAAGACAATTGTTGAATTATTGTATGCCACGTGGCAAATTTGATATGACTTGTGATCTAGGGCAATTTTGACAACTTTAAGGATTTTAAAGCCAACCCTTTATTAGCTTTTGGTACCCATGCATGTGGCAATTTATTTTTTCAAATGACTTGGATGTACAATTGTTAATATTTGGCTATATTAACGACTAAAGGGTGGCCCGATGCTCCTTGAAGGCACATGACCTCACTGCTATAGCCTCGGCGATGACAGTATGGTATACTAACCTTTTTGTGGATATCATTTAGGCTGAAACCACTTTTTGGTCCTGGAGTATGAACTAAAACCGAAGTTGCCAGGAAACTTGGGTACGGGGATGGGGACGCCACTTTTTTAAAAAGGGGACTTGGGTACGTCAGGGTACTATATATATATATATGAAATAAAAAATTAAATCATTTTCACTGGTATTCAATTTCAATAAGTAACATGCACATTGCTTCAAAGTTCATAAATCATTGATATAAAGTGGAAATTACATATGAACCTTAAATAAACATGATATCAAATAATCATAAGGCATAAACCAAGTGGGAATTCAAGTTATTGTTTGCATATTCATATCAATCATGATTCATCATTCATGATATATGTCCAATCACAATGTCAAACACCAACATGAAACAAGTCTACATCCAAAATTCAAAATGAAAAAAACATTGAACAATGACCAATGAATAGCTTAACCACACAAATTGTATCCATTTGAGCTTCAACTCTCGAGCATGCTGCATTATAAAGTTGCCAGTTTTGAATACAGGATGTAAAAAAGGGATTATTGTTTCTGAATTAAGCTTTTAAACATAAAATTTGACTATTGTTTCTGAATTAAGATGTAGCAATATAATGCTACAAGGAAAGCCAAATTGTGCTGGCAAATATTTGCTATACCAAAGCACAAAAATGCTTGAACAGACGTCAATAACACAACATATAGGCTGCAGTATCAAACGACTTTTTTCTTTTCAAAACTTCTAGGTCACGTTCAGTAAGATATGTGGTTATTACAACACCATACTATTCCATCTTCCTCATTGACTTCATTAGTACAGATATCTACAAAAGAACTGAGGTTATACAATACAATTTTGATCTTTGAAAAGAAAAATGTGACATGTGCCTTGCATTACTTGGCTCATTTTGTTACATGGTCACTCATGGTAGAGTCTTCCTTCTGTGCTTCCTCTATTGAAAATTCTTCTTTCAAAGATGCTTCCTCCAGTCAACACCACTTTCAATAAGGCTAAGATGAAGTTGGATTACCCACCATTATCTGAATTTATTTCATTGGCAACACTAATATAAATTAAGTTGAGGACTACAAGACAATCTACAATATTAATTTTCAGAAAGGCTTCAACCCCTACAAGCTAGGAAAATGTTTTGTATTAGGAGAGAAATGCAATTACCCTTCTCTATTCCTCTGTTCAAAAAATGCACGAAATGCTACACATTCTTTTTTCACTCGATCTACTCCTATGTTGTTTATTTAAAACAAGGGAAGACTTCAGTTCATTTATCATCTTGACCAATAAACATTACTGAAAAAAAAAGCCATGGTTAGTGATAATTTGCAAGAGAAACCACAATAAGAAGATTAAAAACAACTAGTCGCAAGAGCCAAGATAAAATTCTTATCCAGATACATGTTGTTTTCTTCACTTAGATAACTTGAACTCCAAATTAGGAAATTAAGGCCTTTTGAAGAATTTTTGAAAGCAGGATCTACAAGCTACGGTGTACTCTGATAACCAGTACATCGGAATTCAGTCAAAGCAAAAAAATACTTCTAAAAAGGAATGGAATAAAAAAACGAGTAAATGCTCTCAGTCTCTAGCAACAGAGCTTCAGACCTGAACAGAATCAACAAAACTTTAAAAGGCTTGGTGTTCAACAAAAGATGGTTAGCTCAGATCTAATTTGCAGGGTATCATACCTACAAAGTACAAACTTCAAGCGAGTAATGTACAAATAGAAATGGCAACAAACCCCTGAGTGGCAGTAACATTGACCTCTTTCTAGCATTACAAAAAATTTCCCTTCTCAATAAGAAAAAATTAAACAAAAACCATTGTAAGACAAAACACACATCCAATTTTCTACAACCATAGTAAGGCTCCTCATGGAAACAATAATAAAGGAAAACGGAAGAATGGATAAACCGTTAAACCAATCTCCAAGGTGATTGAGGTATTCTTCAATTTTCCTAATGTACACAACAACCCCTTTCAAACAACTCTGTTGGATCCTTTCAAGGAAGGTGATTTAGGAAGTGCCCTAGATCAATAGGACTGCTATGAGGACAACAATAAATAGAGACCATGATAACAGAATCTTGCTTCCCAAGTTATTATGGGAACAAAGTGTATATACCAAAGAATATGCAATTTCAGTTTAATTCACCATAAGTTGTCCAAGACACAGGAAATTGGAGAAACTCATGTCAATTCTCCTAGGTGTAAGCGGTGGTGTTGTCATTCTCAACTATTGTCAAAGAAATGCCATTTACTAATGCAGAAAAACAACTTTCAGTTTCCTTATAAGATTTTCATTTTAACACCTTTCAGTTTCGTTGTAATATTTTCGTTTGAAAAAGGCAAGAGGTTCACTTGTAAGATTTTTGCAGAAAAACATCTTTCAGTTTTATTATAAGATTTTTCGTTTTAACCACTTTCAGTTTCATTGTAAGAGATAACACAACGAATTAGAGTGGGACACACCTAGGGCATATGTTTGACAAATTTCCTATTTTAGGACCTAGCGTGTCTCTGTCTATGACGTGGGCCCCCAATTGGATGAATCATGTTTCCCAGGTGTTGATAAATGAGCCAGTTGCAATTATAATTTAGATGTGCTTATTTGTAAAGATTGTGGATTTTGCTGCCTAGGAAATACAATGAATAATGAAGAGGAAATCCAAGCATTGTATCAAGGTATTCTCATATTGCAGGAGATTCAAGCTCAATCGTATTTTGCAATTTTGCAATCATCATTAATCAAATCGGAAAATAAGGGCAAAGTCTCATCTCCCCCACAGCCAGAACAATAGCTAGGGTAAAGGGACAGTTTACTCTCTTCAACCAAATTTATTTTTACCATACTCTTCGAAATTGCAATGGACAAGCTGACTCAATAGCCAATTGAGTAGCTGTATTAGCAAAAGGTATGTTAATTAGAGGGGACGAGCACCCCATTATGTTTTATATCCCATGAATTTTCTCAATGAAGGAGTATAACTAAGGCCGTATTTGGAAAGAGCATGCACAAGGATAGGGGGAATAGCACTAGAGCATGTGAAGGGAAGGGCATTTGTAACCCCAAATCTCTCGTATCCTCTGCCTTGTTTCCAAATCAATGTTGTGTTATGTTAATTAACACTGAGGCAATGGGAGGTAGGAATGTAGGTGAGAAATATGTCCCAATTTGGAAATCGACCTTCATGCGGATTGCAGCCTCAGACTGGTCTAGTTCAAAGCATGTGGAGGACTGTAAAATTCATGCATGGAGGCATTGCGAATTGATATGGGCATTTCCTCTCCACAAATTCATTTGCACTTATGCTATTCAAAGTCTGGATTTGTTCTTTTGCAGTCAAAGGTTTGTTTGGTTATTTTTGTTTGTGGCCTTATTTGGTGTTTCTCTTCAGAAAGAACTTGTTGGTTCTTCTCTCTTCATCTAGTGCTAGGAGGAAGTGGGATTGATCGGTTCTATTCTGTTATGTTATGTTATGTTTTGGCTTCAGGATGGTGTGGTTTGTCAATTAGAGTCAAAGTATCATGGAAGATCATGAACATAGAGGGTGTTGCACTTACTGTGAATGCAAGTGGTAGAGGAAGATAATAAGATCTTGAGTAAGCAATTAGACGCTTTTCAAACCTCTATTTGGTATTTAATGACAGAATTGGGCACTTCATTGAAGCTCAAGAGACCAGGGTATGTATCTTGAAGAGTGCAATGGAAGCCAACTCCAAATACCAAAATAAATGATGATCTTGACATGCACTACAACATAATCTTAGGTTTTGCTCACAACTCACAATATTCAGTGAAGTGACATTCAGTTTCAATGGGTTTAGCCTTAGAGGAATAGAAAGAGGAAGATTTTGTCCAGCAGGTAGGAAAAGAAACAACCAGCCAACCTTTTTAAGGTTCAATGAAGCAGAGAGGTGCTGACATGCAAGAAGTTCAAAGTGGGAATGAAGATGAGTAGCATATCTAGGTTTCATTTTCTATGCTTTGCTTTGTGTTATGGTTAGGTGGAAAATTTATCAAAGTATATAGTTGTAAGGTGTTTTGGTTTTCAGACAGCTCGAAGAAAAAGCACTTAGGTCTTATTGATCAGTTTAAGAGAAACCTTTTAGAGCAATTTGTGTACTTTGAACTTTGGAATGTGTGACCATAAGCTTCGACTGGTTGGCTTGTCCACAGTCCTTTTAATATTGATATAAAAATATATGTTTCTATTAAAACAAAAGGATTGTGGATTTTACTATCCACATAGTGATATGTAATGTATACAGCCAAATAGGAGGTTGTTTGCAGAACTATATCTAAGCTAGCTTCTGCTTGAGCTGGATTTTCAATTGTTCATGTCAAGGTTTTGAAAACATGATTCAAATTCAATCTTTGTATCCTTTCCGAGAAAAGAAAAACTGTGTCCATGCATAGGCAAAAACATACACATTTATGGGGACAGACATACATGCCTATTTATATAAAAAGATATATGTATTTACTATTTGTAATTGGTTTGTGCAGACATCCCAATACACGGTGAGAATGTGGGTCCCTAATAAGAAAGGATTTATGTTTGATCCGTGAGCTTTGCCAGCTCGAAATAAAATAAATAAAATGTGCATTAGATAGGCTAGTGAAAACAACACAACTACTTAGACTTATCAAGCAATGGCCGAAATTTCCCCCTGATATTTTTCCTCAACATCCATTAATTTTTCCAGACCATAAACTACAATACAGTTAGCAAAGCACATTCATAAGGGAAAACGCTACAGTTCATTTGTTAAATATTCAAAATTCAAGGTTAAGTCCTTAGAAACAGTAGCTTATTCTGATTTTATTTCTGCTGTAGTAGCATTGAGGAAAAGAACATAAGTTGTATTGTATATACCCTTCTGCCTATTGATTTGCCGATGAAAATATTTTTACTGTAAATATATGATGTATTTTTCAAAAAAACGAAAGACTGTGAAATTCATATGTAAAGCAATTTTAAGGAAGAGTGTAGAAAAACAAAGAAAATAGACCTAGACAAGCAAATCCAGCAACAGAAGAAGCCAAGCTACCTGCAGTTGGGAAATTATTATAAGAAGCAATATGCAAATGAAGCCTTTGCCAATCCTCTTTTTTTATAACAATTCCATTCTTATCATCCACTACATCATTTCCCCTGCTTCTTATTTCTCTCAGACAATTCTGATATGTCTCCCCTCCAAGGGAAACCTCCTGTGATGACCCAAAAAAGGAATTGTGCATTCCATACATACCAAAATATGCATTTTCTCCTTATTTAAGGAATTTCAACCTCGGGAACATGCAATAAACCAGACAAAATAATTCCTTGAAAAAACATTTCATGCAATTTATATTTAGAGGTTGTTTAGCCTTTTATTTAATATTTTTGGAGTTTTTGGACTGTATTTGGGACTTGTAGGTTGATGAGTGTTGAAGAAAGTAAATAGTAGCTTGATCTTACGGTACGAAAAGTTTGCCAAACTTCATACTATTATTGAATTTCTATACAGAAAAGGTCTATCCAGCCGAATCATGCTACTATGCTCTATACTAAACAAAATGATCAATATACATGAAAAACAGGGACCATGCCATCAGTATGATAAAAGGAGACACTGGCAATCGCCATATCAACCTCCAAAGTTGTTATAGACACTGGAAATCGCCATACCAGCCTCCAAAGTTGTTATAGATACTGGCCAGTGAAAATAAAAAGCATGAACATGAATAACAAACCTAGAAGCTTCAACAGTCCAGATACACATCTAGCAACCATGTGGGTGATGTATCAAAGCAAGTATCAAACCTGCTTGGTGCTCCTGTCCCATGTTGGATATAAAGAATTGGAATCCTTGGTCTACAAGATCTTTGGTTATCATATCAACAAAGAAGAGAACAAATCGAAAGGGGACAACATAAGAGACTTCATATGGGCTTTTGGTAGCTCTAGTTTTAATCCATATTAGCATAAACTTGCCTCATATCTCAATCCTTATGTATAAATATATTTTTCTGCAGTATAAGTAGCATAGTGCAGTCTGGCTCTATAGGGATTTGGAATTAGAAGTAGCAAAATGCAGTCTGGATCTATAGGGTTTTTTATTCACTCTGTCATGGACAGTGATTGTCGTGCTTTTAAAGTTTTGATTACATCCACATATCAGACTTTTTCAAAATTGTGTCAAGAAGGTTTTATATAGGTAAAAGCATCAATTTGATGCTGGATAGGCTGGTTTTTACCTTGAATCCACATACCCAACTGAAAAACAAAGGTTTGTTGGAATTGCATTATGTAACTAACTGTGTGATAATATAATTTTCTTTTTTGAAAAACAAAAAATATTCTAAAAGATCACAGATTTCTCAAAAAATACAACAGAGGAACTTACCTTGCCGTTGAGCCACATTCTATCCGAAGTGAATGAAGGGTTGACTGCTACAGTGGTTGTGGCTGACAGATGGTATGGATCTAGGGTAAAGCTGATGCTATCATTGATGGGAAGGATTAGTTTTTCATCTCTTTTCCCCCAGTACTTGATCACTTCTATATTTGTAGGAGCTCTAGCAGTGACCATTATATCCATCTCTGTAACTATTCTCCCATTTCTCAGATGTGATTCAAAATTATAAAGATCAATGCTGTCAGAGAAGTATGTAACAAACCCACTTCTTAGAGACAATTCAAGTAGTTCTTTGTGGCTAGTTTGAGCTAGCAACAATTCACAGCTTATAAAGAAGACCTGGGTACTCTGTAAAGACGTCAAAGGGTAGTTGGGTTAATTTACGAAAGATTGAAAACCTATTTTGGGCCACAAACAACTTTAGGTTTTTGCCCATTAGCAAAAACCAAAACAAACCATTCCGCAACACCACAAGAAACCATTTTTAAGAATCCAAGCCTTGACCTGCATAAAAAACACAAGAACCCAATTCAAAACCAAGTCCATACGACCCAAATTCATCAAGAAACCAATTTTAAAAGTCCAGGCTTTGACCCCTTTGGAAAAAACTTAGGAACGTAATTCAAAACCAAGTCCATTCAATCCAAATTCGATGAATTCCAAGCAGCTTACCAGAAATTGAAGCTCCCCTGTCATCTTGAGCGAGAAAACGCTCCCTCAAATGCCCTTAATGGCAACCCTTCTTTTCCTGCGGTCACATGGGGAAGGATTTATCGTGGCCTGCGAAGGATCTGTGGGGTTCATAGACTTCCTGGCATTGTTCAAGCTGTGGGTACCGGAGTGCTGAATAACATTTGCCTGCCTGCACTCTTAGAGCTTGTTGTCCCATCGAAATGTTTACATCATCACCCATAGTTTCATGGCTCCGAACTTGATCCAAGATGGTCATTTCTGTAATTGGTTCTTGTTCTTGATTTGTGTTGTTCATTGACATCTTCATAGCACGAAATCCAAAAGCTTCTTGATCGAAAGGAAACTTATTATTGCAGGCTTTGGAGTGAATGCAAGGGAAGGAAACCTTCATAACAATGAAATCATGTTAAAAAAACCTAAACCGTGTTAAAAAAAACCTAAACGTGGCAATTTATTATTGGTGAGGTGCGTGGCAGTTTTTTATTCGTTCGAGGGGTGGCGGTGCTACAGTGGTTTGAAACCGGACTTCTATGAGAAAAACGCCTTACAGCGTAAAAATTTATATAAAACAATAAATCACCTAGATAATTGATGAGACATTATATTTATATATTCAAAATTCATAGCTATAGAAGTCATATAAAATGGTATACTCTTCCAAAATAAAAATCAAAACAAGTACAAGCATAAACCAACCATTACCTTGTAAACATGGCAATATTGTCATCACCCTCACACTTATCAAATAGAACCCCAACCATATAAATGATAAAATTGCATAAATATATACTAATAAGAACGATTATATTTACAACAACGTTGCTATGAAAGCTTCATAGGAAGAAAGGGCCATTGCTCTTAGCAGAGGGAAAAACCATGTTTATGTGTAGGATTAACCCCATTAATTTACACATTAAACTATAAGTTATCAAAACAACTAAACAAATAACCATGTTATTGAAATGATGGACTTATCACTCCACCACCTCTTTTTAATAGGAATATTATAATTATGATTAACATGGCAAAGGAAAATAGTGTTAAATGTACAACATCACTAGCCATTCCCCAAGCCATTCTTGTGCAACCAAGATTGGGCCTCATGTGTTGAGGTAGGAATCCTGAGTTGGACTCGGGATGTTGGAGTTAATTCTTAGGTTGTACCTAAGGATGACTAAGCCTTTAGTTGTAATAGGTTATTCATCATGTGTTGAGGTGAATGGTTTGTTTTATCGAAGTGATGATGTTGTAAAGTCTTATAGTACAAGGATCAAGACTTATGTGTGTGTCAAGTCACGATTCTCATGTGGACCTCCAGTTATAGTAGGTACCCATGGGGTGGACTCCAGTTATAGAGGTGAAAACTTTTCATTTTGAAGCACTGATGTTGTGTGATGTATTACTAACCAAGGTCACCAATGGTTATTAAGTCTCCTTTAGAAATTAGCTACCTCTAAAGTGAATTACTTTAGCATATGACTATTTGGTCCGAGAGTAATATAATATGGCTACAACATTAGACAAATCTTCTGAGTATAATCTGATTTGATAGATAATTAAAGTTAACACATATTGACCATGCAGTAAAGATAAAAGATAAAGCATTAGAGGAAATTTCAACTCAAAATGGGCCTCGTAAGGAAGATTAATAAAATAATAGTTAAAATAATAAAATAATATTTATTAATTTTGGAGGAAGAAAAGAAAAAACCTACTTTTTTGTTTGTATTTTCGACATATCGCCCTGTGTGTTTACTCAAATTTCGATTGAGAGAGCTCGTTGGATGCAGAATTAAATTCCGCATCCAACGAGTACCCACTCCGCATACTTTTGATGGACCCCACTACCCGAAAAACAAGAAATACTTGAAGAAAAAAAAGTGATGATGATCATCACATTTTTTTAGGTATTTCTTGTTTTTGGGGTAGAGGGGTCCGTTAAAAGTATGCCGAGTGGGTAATCGTTGGATGCAGAATTTAATCCCGCATCCAACAATCTCTCCAGATCGAAATATGAGTAAAAACATAAGGAGTTATGTCAAAAATACGAACATTTTTTTTTTTTTTTTTTTATGATACCTATCCCCAAATTTATATTAAAAAATTGTTTAAGACCTATACAGTATTTCAAATTTAAAGCAATTTCATTGGCTAACACATGATGACATTGAATTTGAATTAGAGTTGAAAGGCCCATTTTGAGTTGAAATTTTCTCTAAGTAGATAATCCATAGAGAAAAAGAGAATTTGAATTTCCCATGAGATGACAAAGTGAGCTCGAATTGGTTAGCTTCAGTTAAAGCCACAATGTATTCTTCAATTAATTAAAGAACTCATAATGGTCTCTACAAGTAAATCAATCAACATGATTTTGGTTAATAAGAGTGAATTAAGTGTTAATAAAGATGGACTAGTTAACTAAAGTGTTTTGCGTTGATTACACTTTAGTTAAACTAAAATACGACACTTAATTTAAACAAAAGATGACACTTTAGTTAATAAAGTATTTGCATGATGACACTTGAGTTAAAGCATTATGACACTTAAGTTAGCATCCTAACTAAGAGGTCATACCATCATTTAGATGGTGAGTTTACCCTGGAGTCAGTTAAGCCTCAGTTAATGTCAAAGATGAATGGAAAGGCGCATATTTTATATGCATGATGAAGAATCTAATGTGTAGGATTATTCTCCATGAAGTTAATTCACAACTTTTGTGCAATTGGTGCACTATTCTCATGCAACCATTCGTTATAGTTTGCATGGAAGTGTTTATGGATTGTTATTAATGTGATGGTCACATGGAAAGTTCATACAATTGATCTCTATTCTCTATTGCTCAGTATTATATCTTATTTAGCACCTAGGGTGTCGAAAGGAATCTGTTATCTGTGTAAAAATACTTTCTCTCCAATCTATTATAATTATACTCTAAAGAATTGTTGGGTTTTTCATCCTCATTGTTTTGAGGGTTTTCTAGGGTACATCTTGTGTTGTGGTTGAAGGATTTATGTGATTGAATGTTTGATTGATTCAAGTGTTCAATATCTCCACACATAAAAGTTTTAAAGTTCAAAGCTCATCATATTTGCTCAAACATTAACATGGTATTAGAGCTTAGGGAATGAAGGAGATAATATTTGTGCAGCAAACTTAAGACTATGTATATTTTGAGGAGTTGAGAAATTTTTTTGAGATCCATGCCATTGATCTTTGTTCGACAGAAAGACCGTCGTGAGGGCACTTCCAATTTCAATACTTGGAAGGAGAGGGTGTTGAACATCTTGGAGGGACATGAATTGGATAGATATGTATCCAAATTGGTAGATGATCCTACAACTAATGTAGGGTGCATCAACTTCAAGAAGAACCAATCTAAATCCAAACGAATCATCTATGATTCGGTAAAAGACAATTTGATGTTCGTGATCACTCCACTGAAGACCCCAAAGAATGTTTTGATACATTGGAAAACGTATATGAGAGAAGGCCTCAAGTCAAAAGAGGGAATTGAAGAATAATCTTTGAAACCTAAATATGGATAAGGGTGATACTGTGGCATCATTCTTCACCAATATTTATCAGGTAAGAGATCAACTTGCTAGTATTGGAGTTGTGGTGGATGAAGATTATGTTCTTCAAACCACCATGGATGGTATACCATCCTCATGGGAGACATTATTGGTAGCAGTAAATAGATGGGAGATACAACCTAACTTTAAGAGGAGGAATGAACCCAGAGCAAGTCAATGCACACCAAAGAAATAAATCTTTCCCTCACGGCAATAATGAAGAAAGGGAGGAAACCATTCGCTCCAAATAAGTTCTCTCATTCAAAGAAGAAGGTATACAATAAATACTTTGACAATTCGAAGGTTAGAGGTTACAACTATGATAAGAAGGGCCATTATGAAAGAGAGTGCCATGCAAAGAAAAATGGAAAAGGAAGGTGTCATGCATATACCGCAATAGAAGAAGGAACCTCTCATAAGAATGCACCCAAAGAGAAGGAGACAAGGAGGGAGTATTTCCTTGTCTCAACACTTTTAGGATCCATTATAACAAGTGAAGACACATGGTTGATTGACAGTGGCACATCCAAGCACATGACTGGATATAAGGGCACCATCTCTAACCTAAAGGAGAAAAAGTTCACATGCATGATAGAGATGGGGGATAACTCAACCTATTCTATCCAAGGAGTTGGATCCACCTCCTTCTAGTTGAGTTCAGGAGATATTTTACATGTAGAGGGAATTGTTTATGTCATAGGATTAAAGAATAACCTTCTACCAGTTTCAATTCTTGAAGATAAGGGCTTTCGAGTTATTTTCATGGATAATCAAGCACTACTATGGATGAAGAACAAAAGTCTTGATACTACTGCAGTGACTGGAGTTTGAGAGGGAGGATTCTACGAGGTACCCAAAAAGTACATTCAAGCTATGGTTCATCACACTATCAATCCATGCGAGCTATGGCATATGAGGCTTGGTCACCTCCACTTCAAAGCGCTAGCAATATTATAGAAAAAGGTGAAAGGTATGCCTATATTTGATTTTGAGCATGATAGTGTATGTCAGGGTTACACACTTGAGAATAATGTTAAAAAGAGTTTATCTAATAGTAATACTAGATCTAAAGGGCTTTTAGATTTAATACATTTTGATGTATGTGGTCCCATGTCATCCCCTTCCCTAAGTGGCTATCTTTATTATGTATTGTTTATTCATGACTTCTTTAGAAAGTCATGGATTTATTTACTAAAAGCCAAGAATGAAACCTTTAGCAAGTATCAAGAATATACATTATGAGTAGAGAATCAAACAGGGAAGCACATCCGCGATTTCAAGTTTGAAAATGGAGGAGAATTTGATTCCCATGATTTTAATGAGTTCTGTAGTGATGCATGAATTTGTACACAATTGGCAATTCCATACAACCCCCAACAAAATGGAGTTTCCGAGAGAAAGAATAGAAATGTATGTGAGGTTGTGAAATCCATGATGCATGATCAAGATTTGTCTGCCTCATTATGGGTAGAAGCCACCAGTACAACAACGTATATCCATAATAGAAGTTTGCATGCCATTCTAGATGAGAAGGCACCTGAAAAGGTGTTCACTGGTGAGAAGCCAAATATTTCATACCTGAGGATCTTTGGGAATCATGTATACATTCATACACCAAAAGAAAAGAGGACTAATATGGAACCTTTGAGGACGAAGGGAACCTTTTTGGGTTATAGTGAATAATCAAAATCCTACTAAATTTATGTTCCTGGTGAGAGACACATTCAGGTTAGTCGAGATGTTACCTTCCATGAAGAGGCTGCATTCAAGAGAACAAAAGAGATTCAATATGATAAAGAGACATAGGAGCATGTGACTCCTATGATAGATAACCCAGATAATAATTATCCCCTCTCAGATGTTCAGAGGGAGAATCCAACATAGTTCTCAGATTCTCTAGTTCTAGATGAACCAATTGAACTGGATGGTGAACCTCCTTCCAAGAGGAGGTCTAGACGGTGTTGGGATGTACTACAATATGCAGAGAGGTACTGAGCACTAGTGGGATCTTCCAGGAAGCGAAAGGAACCTAACATATATTTAGGACCTATGTTGTTCAGATGAGTCACATCAATGATTTAGATCCTTCATCCTATGAAGAAGTTGCAGAGTAGCAAGTTTGGAAAGATGCAATGATAGAGGAATATCAGTCTATATTGAAGAATGATGTTTGAGAGATTGTTCCCAAACCTAAAGGGAATTTCATTGTTACTTATAGATGGATTTACAAGATCAAGCATGTTGTAGATGGTAGTCTTGAGAAGTTTAAAGCTAGATTTGTTGCCCACTATTTCTCTCAAAAGGAAGGCATAGACTTTGAGGAGACATTCACTACTGTGGCCAGATACACCACCATTTGAGTTGTGATCTCACTTGCATATATTATAGGATGGAAGCTTCGTCAGATGGATGTGAATACATCCTTTCTCAATGGTAAGGTTGAAGAAGAGGTTTATCTTGAGCAGCTTGAGGGATTTTCCATTCATGGGAAGGAGTCCCATGTGGGCAAGTTGAAGGAATCCAACTTGTATGTTCTTAAGCAAGATCCCCGATATTGGTATGCAAGGATTGACATCTATCTTGAGAAGCCAGGTTTCTGTAAGAGTGAAACTGATCCAAATTTGTACTTCAAAATAGTGAAGAACCAACTGTTGATATTGGTTTTGTATGTTGATGATTTATTCTTCATTGGAGAGGAAAAATTGATTGTTGAGTGTAAGAGGGAGCTCAGTTCTGAGTTTGAGATAAAATACTTACGTCTGATGGACTACTTTCTTGGCCTTGAGATTTGGCAGAGAAAAGATGACATATTTCTGTCTCAAGGGAAGCACACTGTTGACATCTTGCATAGGTTTGGATTGGTGGATTGTAAATCCATGAGTACTCTAATGGTTTCCAGCTTGAGGAAACGTCATGAGTTTGATATTGGATTGGATCCAGCGGACCCCACTTTGTATAGACAACTTATTGGCTCGTTGATGTACTTCAATACACTCGAGGCCAAATATTTATTATGCTATTAACATGCTGAGTTAGTTTATGTTTGATTTGAGACACAAACACTAGGTTCCTGCTAAGCATGTGTTGAGGTACCTGTGAGGTATGATTGCTTGTGGACTCATGTATGCCTCTAGTGGAGGTGTGTTATTACTTGGTTATATTGACTCTGACTGGGGTGGAAACATTGTGGACCGTAAGAGTACTTCCGACTATTGTTTAATTTTGGGTTCTACTATGAGTTCTTAGTCTAGCAAGAATCAAGGCTCAGTTTCCCAGAGTACCATAGAGGCAAAGTACATTGCTGCTAGTATTGCTTGTAGAGAAGAAGTGTGGCTTAGAAAGTTGCTTGTGGGGTTGTTTAGTGAAAGAATTGGGCCTACAATTATTAGGTGTGATAATCAAATATGCAACAAGCTTTCCAAAAGCCTGGTGTTTCATGATAAGTCGAAGTACATTGAAATGAAGTATCAATTCATCAGAGACATGGTCCAGAACAATACAATGAAACTTCAGTACATTTCTACTAATGAGCAGATTGCAGATCTGTCTTAACAAAGCCTTCGCCAATGACGAAGTTGAGGTACTTCCAAGACAAGCTTGGTATGATGGAGAATGCCTCCCTCGCCGAGAGGGAGTGTTAAATGTACAACATCATGAGTCATTCTCCAAGCCTGTCTTGTGCAACCAAGATTGGGCCTCATGTATTGAGGTAGGAAGCTTGAGTTGCAGTCAGAAACTTGGAGTAGATTCTTAGGTTGGACCTAAGGATGAATAAGCCTTCACTTGTAATAGGTTATTCTTCATGTGTTGAGTTGAATGCTTTGTTTTATCAAAGTGATGATGTTGTAAAGTCTTGTAGTACAAGGCTCAAGACTTATGTGTGTATCAAGTCATGATTCTCATGCTGACCTCTACTTATAATAGCTACCCATTGGGTGGAACTCCAGTTATAGAGGTGAATGCTTTGCATGTTGAAGCATTAATGTTGTGTGATGTATAACTAACCAAGGTCAACGATTTCTATTAAGCCTCCTTTAGAGATTACCTACCTCTAAAGTGAATTACTTTAGCATATGACTATTTGGTCAAAGAGTAATATAATATGACCACAACATCACACAAATATTCTGATATGATAGATAATTAAAGTTAACAAGTATTGACCATGAAGTAAAGATAAAAGATAAAAAAATAATTCATAGAAAAAAGAAAAATTCAAATTTACCCCTGAGATGACTAAATGAACTCGAATTAATGAGCTTCACTTAAAGCCACAATATATGCTTCACTTAATTAAATAACTCACACTAGTCACTAAGAGTTAATAAAATAAAGATGGACTATGGTAATTATTCATTGTAAGTGTTTCAACAACCTCAAAGCCTTTCCAAAACCTTGTATCTCCCAAGTATGACTGGTAAACCCCACGAAAATTGTTGGTAGCGAATCCAAGGAACGAATAGATCAATGAATGAAAACTTTTGCAAGTCAACCAAATCAAGGGCAGATCAGTCCCTTGGGATTAAGCGTAATGTATTTCCATTCCACTATCAATCTATTAATAATTTTTTTGTAGTTTAAATATTTTAAGTTTTCAATTTTGTATGATTTTATTTTTATCTCAGTTCAGTTAGAAATTTGTATAAAAATTCATAATTTGGGTGTCATAAAAGTAGTGTAAGATATTGAATTTATTTATAAATTCAAAAACATAATTTAAACATTTTCAAATTTAAATTTTTCCAAAAAAACATATAACTAAAACCTACCAAACCTATCATAAAATTTAAAAAATATAATAAATAAACTGCTATCATCCATCATCATAAACATCAACTTTCTTGAACCATTTAAATCAACCAAACTACAAGATTAAAGAAACTGAACTGCAATATATTCAATACATTTATAAAATAAAACTTTAATAATTATAATTCATTAATAAATCGTATAATAATTTATTACTTACTTGAACTTCACCCGCTTAATGAACCTCGATTTACAATGAATTTATTTGATTTTATGAAAACAAAGAAATGAGTTTTAGGCCCGTCTGGTTGGCTAGGACGAATGATCGGTCGGTCGGTTTCCATAGAACTGGTTCACGGATAACAAGCAAGAGTCCGGAAACCTCCCCGGGATATAGATATATCTTGGTTCTTTCATAACATCAATCTCTCGCTTGTCTTGGTTCGGCCTTACAATGAAGCTGGTTATCCAAACTCAATTTGGTAGCAATGGATGGATAAATCAACAGATGAATGGATAACATAAAGTTCATGGGAGATAACTAGAAGAATGCGAGAAATTAAGAAGAAAGAAAAAATAATATTTTAAACTTTCTTTAACACACCTAAGAACTCAAATATTTATTTGTTTTAAAGACTTTAAATTATTATTTTTGAGATTTTGACCAAGTGAGGTCAAAATAAATATAAAAGAATTATTAATTATTATACTTGCCTCAGGCAGGTATATTGTAATCGTTGCAAGTCAAACCCTTTTGACTTTGGTGTCTTTTGATGCAGTTTTAAAAAATCAAAACCTGTTTTGCAAAGTATGACTTAGGGGTTTGTAAAATATTTTTTTTAATTTTGTTAAAAAGCTATTTTTGTAAACAGCTGATTGGTGGATAGAAGATGATGCAAGCTTTGGGATTTGGTATCTGGATTTGAGTTGACATGTGGCAAGATGACGTCATAATAATAAAATTAAAAAAATAAAAATTAAATTATAAGCTGTTCTGGGCTCATGCCTCCTGTCGCTGCCGTGTGGACCGTGGCGCCTACCAGCACTCAAGACCGCCCTTCATTCGCAACTATGACATCATCATCATCTCCACACTGTTCAGAGTCAACTTCAATGCCATCACTGCTTCTGCGTAGAGAGCCCTCTTCATTCCCCTGTTCGGCAGCATCTTTGCCATATTCTTCTTCTTTCTCATCCTCTCTTCCGCGAGGATCAAAACAGTAAGCCTCGCCGCCATGGAGGCCTGTGCGCTCAGAATATTTTTTATCATCCTTGCAAATTTCATCACGCTGCTCACTGCAATTGCCTCCCACAGCAAGAAGGCTCGTCCATGAAGATTCCCAATTGTCATTTCGTTCCTCCTCGTCCTCGCAATCCTCTCCATTACGCAAGGCTTCTTTGACATCAAAACCTCCGCGCAGAGATTCATCTTTGTTAACCTCTTCTTCCCGATCATCTTGATACTTTTCAGGACAATTATACCATCCAGCATTACGATGGTCTATGTTCCCAGAGCTCTCTTCCTCATCATTGTGGTGATCATCATGACTAGCTCTTCGACGGGACAGCACGAAAGCTCAAATTCATTATTGCGATCATCATTAGCGTAACCCATGGTGCAAAGAGGGTAATTTACAGCACTGCAATAACCTGCCTCGAAATTCTTCAATGCAAAACCTGATCTCTGCTCACTTGAATCCTGAGTCATTTTTGCATCAGATTCAACACAAAGCTTAATCTTTTGAAAAGAACACGAAACCTCATTCTTGGGAACAACCTTAAAACAACAATGCTGGATAGAAGCAGATTTGAAAGGATTGTAAGGACTTACAGAGCTTAAGAAATTCCACTTCATCCAGCTCAAAGGCCAGCCTAAGGAAAATCTCAGGTGCTTTCGCAGAGTTAATCTTCTGGATGATCTTGCACATGAATTATGCTTCCAGGATTCGATCTCCTGATCAATATCGTTGGGGAAATGGCGTGAATAATGCGCTGCATCTTTATTGAAACGATCTCTCTCATGAAAAAGATGTTCCGGCGAAGAATGGAACATGTGACTGAAGCTGGATTCTCCAAACAACAAAGACTTTAAGCTCTTCCGCCATGAAAACCTGGAATCATCCATTGGAAAAAAACCAAAAGCCACTTCGCAATTTCTAAAACAGACTGAATCAATGAGCCTTTAAAACTAGATAATGAAGGCTAAGGGGAAAGGATCCACACGCCTTGCATTTCAATCAAACATTAGCTATAATGGCCTTTTTTCTTCGCAAATAACAAAACGATTCCATACTTTACCATTCAGAACGAAAAGCCCGAGAAAATTTATCAGCGATTTCAAATACAATGTGAAGATGTTGAGGAGATATGGCCCCTGGAACGCCTTTAACGGCATAAACTAAGAAATCTGATTTCCTTACGAATTTGACACCTCATCCATCACATGCAGTGCCTCTGCCTCCACACGATCAGCAGAGCAAACACCATTGGCAAATCAACCGCTACAGAGACGACCTGTTGCACGCTGGCCACTAGGAAGCAAATCGCATGCTGATCATTAATGTTCTCTGCAAATTTTGTAGCCGATCGAATATTTGCGCTCAGACAACGGAATCCACCAGACCATTTGCCTTTGAAAATCGCAAAATCATCCACCGGAAGCAGGCAGACAGATATTGTTGCACTGCTTCCATTCAACACCGAAAAAGCGGTCCACGCCCTGCAATTTCTCGGCGTATATATCAAAAAGAACATGAGAAACGCGGCACTCAATGCATAAAATCGAGAAAGAAAATACAAGTCCAATAACTACAAATTCATCAAGCAGAAATTGCCGGAAATAGAAACTTTAAATCCCAAAACCGTTTCTATCCTGCCGCAAAATCAATAGACGATGCGGCCAAAATATTCGTAAACTTAACAAAAGTGATCTTCCAAACTCAAAACACAGATTCCTGAACAAAATCATCCATATTTGACCCGAGACAGAAAAAAACAAGACTCCTCACAGACCGAAATTCACCGAAGAATCAATTAAAATTGAAGAACTTGATGAATTTACCAACAAATTTAGCGGAAATCCCACCTTTAGCCCTCTGACGGATTTAAGCATCCCATATTTTCTTGAAATTCAAAGAAATCCTCGGCCTTCGTCAACAGTGCTCTTCTCCATAATGGCTACCTGCCATTAATCCAGGTTTGCATGATCTTGCTTGAGGACTGGAAGAAATAAATTAAAAAAATAAACGAGGTGGCGATTATCTATTACGAAACAAACGATGGAGAGCAAGCGTGAACTATATATCCGCTCGTCCTCCTCATCTTTTCTTATTGTTTTTTCTTTAGGCTTTTGGTAATTTCACTAAATTTAGAGGAGATGTTGACTTGGTCCTTCTCATCTTTTTTTTTAAATGCTTTTGGTAATTTCGCGGAATTTAGAGTAGATGTTGACTTGGTTTAATAGGGCTATCGCATGGAACTAAAACATATCCATTGCAACTAACCGATTAGCTCGCTTGTGCCAAGTTAATAATTGCTAAATCGGGGTAATGGAATGTACCATAATAACGGGTGCTTAATCATTCAAGTTTCATATTAAACTCTCTTTAAATTATTATTTTTCTTATTCCTTTCGATATGCTTTTTAGCATTTTCTACTTGAAAGTTATACTAATTACTCAACCTTTAACTTGCTCTTTTACCAAAATAACACAAACTCTGGATTTAAAGATTTGTTTCATCATTATTTTAGAAATCAATATCTATAGAAAATAATAAAGACTAATAATTTAATATAAACCAATATTTATGATTAAATCATTTTTTAATAGGTATACAACTATTAAATGTGTGAGGCGCTTAGGAAAGTGTTTAATTGTTAAGAGTCGAGTATTTAGATGACATATTTGATATTTATGGAATATTTTTTATTTTTATGTTTGTAGGTTATTTTATTTAAAATTTGGGGTGGACTATGGTTTATGTTTTTCATGTATAGATGAGGATGAGACAAGTGTATTGTCGAGATTGATTTTATGGTAGTTGTTCAAAATTCAAAATAAATAATTATAAAAAAAGAATATAAAAAGTAGTTGGTAGCCATGCATGGATAACTCATCATTGATGAATATATAATGAGCAATTCATGGTAGATAACTAGAAGAATGTGATATATATATCTTTAGAAAACTATCTCTCACTATCTCTCAAAATTCCAAAGTGTCTTCCATTCCATCACTATCTCTCAACTATTTGATCCCTATCGAGTGATCTAGCCACAAACTATGTGGGTGTGCTAGTTTATTTCCAAATAAACCTTTTTTTAATCACACTAGGATTTAGGATTTCCAGTTAAAGACACTCTCACTTGAAAAGCTCAATTTACTACTTAATTACTGAAGAATAAAAGCACAACATAGAGATGGAAGTGAGCACACGGAGAACAAATGATCGATAGACAGAATAGGTTATTTAGGCTATTTGCTTGATTTTTATTAACCAAAAAATAATATTTATAGAGCTTACATCTGTATTTTTTAATGTTCTATAGGCACTATTCAAATGTCAATGGATGTCGATGATTCTAGAAGTGTCGGTGAATTCTAGATAACTATATTGGTCATCTAGTCAACATTATGCTTAACACCCTCTCTTAATGTTGACTACACAAAACACATAGAACAATGTTTACACTTAAATGAAATATGGGTCACGACTCAACATTGGGTCTTATCGTTAATTATGTACTCTTTTACAACATATTAAGACTCGACATTTACATCAACCTTTTTAGGTCTTCACACTATCCATTGTGTATCACAATGCATATCCATGTTCCTTCGTTTTCAACATATAAGGGGGGAAACAAATATTTGATCACACATATTTGATAATAGACATCAAATTCCATACATAACAAAGCTTCAAATCATGTTTGTCACTTTTCCTCAATCACAAACCTAGACAACTGAATGAGCCCATTAATGTGTTTTCCTTAATCGTGCACTCAATGGTTTTAGGTGTGGAACA
>LPNX010755482.1:0-80575 GCA_001517045.1 Pseudotsuga menziesii | reverse complement strand
AATTCATTAGTTAACTCTTCAACCTTCTTGGTCAAACCCTCATTACTATTTGTTATCTTCTCACATTTTTCTTGTAAACTTTCATTATCCTCTTTTAAACTTGTTTTTTCTTTTCTTAGTTTTGCAACCTCCTTGATTATCCTTTGATTTAAGTTTTGGAGGGTTGTTACTTGTTCCTTTAACTTCACAACATCTTCTTGCTCGATCGATTTCTTGAACTCATATGTGTTCTTATAAAGTGATTTTAATTTTTTCCAAATCTCAATGCCATCCTTAAAATATTTAATTTCTTGAAAAACATTATCATTCATGCAACATTTTAAAAGAGCTCTAGCTAACTTATTATTTTATCTCAATGTAATATAAATATTTTGAGTAATTTATTATGAATTTCTTTAGTAAAAGTAAGATATTTATATTAACAAAGCAAAATAGTATGTATGCTCAATATATCTTAGTGGATCTGATCTAACTATAACAAAAAGATAGATCAGACATAAGCTTCACAACCTATTAAGAAAACGAAGAACCTTGGCTTTCACAAGAGGGAAACTAGGCTATACCATAGTTGCTCAACATTAACAAAGATAACAAACTTGAGCAAAGAAAAATGTTTAGACCTGCCCTTAGACAGAGAAACCAGGTATTGGTCATATAGTTATATGATGACAAAATTGACAACAAATAGGAACACGTTCTGGAAAGTTGCATAAGATGTGGTTGTTGCACAAGCTATGGAAGTTGTAGAAGCTATAGGACAAGTCACAGAAAGCTACATAACAAGTTGCAAGAAAGTTGTGAAACTTTTGTTAATAAATTTTGTTTGTGACATGTTTTTAACCTTAAGCTCTCTGGAATTTGGGGAAGTGCATTTTTTCAATGGGATCCGTAACTTTTATTGACTACTTGTAGTGCAACACATATTTATGCTCACTAACCCAACTTTTAACTTATATAATTTTGTGCAAACTCAATGGTTGTTTTATTAGGCCTCCAATTGAAGTATATGTAAAAAATCAAACTATTTTAAAGAGTATGAAGTCATCCATCTAACATTGGTGGTGGTTTCATAGAACATCTTTTTGCTACATCTATTGTTACTTCTTTTTTTTATATTCAACCTATTACTATTTTCTTGAAACTTTTCTTAAGAGGCAGGTACTTAGCAACTATGTTGCTATTTCCACTTGTTTAATAATTAAAAACTGAAGTAGTTGTAGAGTGTTTGCTTACCCACAAGGAGGAATGCCAAGTGTCAAAAGAAGAGCCCAAGTGGCAAAACTGCTGAATGAAAGCTCAAGTGATGCAGGAGGCATCCTCCCTAAAAATCAAGTTAAAACTCATTGCAGAGTAGTAATGAGCAGGTGGCTCATAAATGACCAAGTCCTAGGAAAAATACTATAAGTATTAAACCCATCGAATGAGCGCGAGGCTAGGAAAAATACTATAAGTATTAAACCCATCTAATGAGCACGAGGCTTGTGATGGACACGCTCCATTCTATTAATCTAGTGTTCTAGATTTGTTAGTTATATTTCTGAAAATGATTATTATCATGCTAGTCTTTTATTAAAGTTTATATGCATAAATTTATACATCAAGTAAATTCTTAATTTTTGTTTTATCATTATTATTATAGACCAATTTATGCACTGAGTAGATAGCAATCGGAAACATCTTTTTATACATAATCCATTATCATGCTAGAAAAACTCTCATTATAACCGCAATAACTTAAATAGTATAAATAACAAATAAAATATATTACCTATTAACAGTATACATAGGTAGCAAAAGAGCCAACAGGCTTCTTATTATACAAAGATTATAAATATAATTGTTAAACAATTATTATGCCATTAAGGCCAAAGGTAAATGCTTATAAAAACCTAGCTATGTTATCAAACTAAAAAAATTTCATAAACTATAAATTGAATCGAGAGGTTAAACAAACTTCCACATAAAATACATCAAAAATCCAATTTGCTGGACTAAAAAGTTAATTCAATTTACTCTTCAATGCTTTGAAGGAAATATAAACATCTTTACTCTTCAAAGATTTAAGACTCTCTAGCCATGAATATTAAACTTGGAATCAAATTCCATTCCCAAACTTAAGTCAAGGAAATTGCTAGCTTGTGCAGTCAAAGAAAAACAAGGTAAGATAACCACTCAAATCTTCATTAACCTACATACAAGTTTACCCAATATTATGGTCGTAAATTGAGATTTTGAAGGCTAAAACCCTAAACCCCAAAAAGAGTAAATACTTACAGTTTTAAAATCAAAATCTATGCCACGAGGAAGGTCAAAAGGTTCAAAATAGAGTCACTATAACCATAACTGCAATGATATATCTTGAAGTTATTCCTTGGTCAGTTTGTGAGTTCAAACAGAACCGAACTATTTTAAAAAAATGAGTTGTCTTTACCTTGCCTCTTCTTCCTCTTTACCTATAGCATACAAGAAATGGCTGAGAAGCCTGATTACACAACACACAAATGAAGTGTAAAACTGGTAGAAACCCATAACCCTTACTGTGTATCTATTCGAGGGTACTAGGGATTCTTCTTCATCGGTGATTACACCATCATAATACCCTGTGTGAAAAATGTGCTCGTTTATTTATAAATCCTTGATAAATATTGCATATAAAAATTGTAATGAATAATGTAGGTTACCTTGTAAAAATGATAACGTCCTCTTCGCTGAAGAGAACTCCATCAATAACAATAGAATGCAGAAGCCAAACCATCAACCCTTCCACACAAATAAAACAGAGAAATCTTTAAGAAAAACTCAGAGCTAAAGAGACATAGCTCGAATCGGTTAAATCCACACACTTATATTCATTCCAAAGCTCAAATGAGAAACATGAACTTCATGGCCATGATAGCAAGCTCGTTGTTCACACCCGGGAGAAGCTTAAATAACCACAGCAAGGCAAAAACCATCGACGAGGTGATCTGCAAAATGAAAACCAACAAATAACCTTCATAGCAACCAAAAATCAAGTTTTAAGATAGAGTTATGAGATGCACTTTCCAAAATTAATTAAACCCCATAAAATATCATCCAATGGAATAGAGCTAAGACAAGATATAGATGGAAGGATGATATGTTGTTTCCAAAACCAAGGACTGAAGGTGCAGTTAAGGCACTGCAACAAAGCATTGAAATCACATAACAAACTATCATACACTAGCGTGTATCCTAAATCATTAAGAATCTTAATCAAGGAATATCAAAAGATGTTTTTTTTATTGGCTATAAATGCTCACATCCTATTGAAAATTTTATTTCTTTTATTGTAAAGTAGTTAAATGAGTCTACTCACCGAAAATATTTGAGCCTGAAAAAACGATATTGGGACAATTTTCAATAAAAAATATAAGTTAACTGGTCATTTTCTTAAAGCAAGCATAGTCACCCAACCAAAATTTCCAACCCACGGTGAGTTTAATGTAGGTTAAGAGTATGTAGATTCGAAATTGAATTAAACTAGCACCGTTAGTAATGGTCTTGGAAGTGTAAGACATGCTGGGAATGGGTGGCGCCATTATGATATGAGCTTCCTTTAGATCTACGCGGTGGAATGAAATCAATTGAGCATCCATGATCGATTGAGCATGGCAGGTAGTTTCAAAAAAATTCATTTCTCATGAATTTGAATGAGTGATTTTTATAACAATGTGTTTTGTTTTGGACTGCCTGGTGTTTTGGACTACCTAGTACCCTACAACATAACCAGACAAGCATATAACATAATTCTGATTATGTAAAAATGTCTTGTGGATACCTTCAGAATTTTAAATTGGCATAAGAAGTAGCATTACCTGATGAGACTCATTTGGCATGAAGTCTACCAACCTTGACTCATCCACACAAAATCATATTATTTTGACTCAGGTATGCCTGCATTGTACGCCATCCAGTCCCATCCTTATCTCAAGTGATAGTAAATTGCACTTGCCTGTCACTTTTGTTGATGGTAAAAAGTGGAAAGAATCCGGAGAGTAGCATTTAGAATAAGTTTGTAATGAATGTGCTCTAAAAAATTAAGTAGAATGCACTTGGCTGATATGGCATTGTGATATGGATTTGCTTTATTAGTTGCTCATATAGCTTTGATGTCAATGTTATAGTCTATTAATGTGATAGATTTTAAGATCAATATGTTTACATTTATCCAGCAATGAAGCTGTTATCTATTTTGGGAAAGCTGTTAAGTCGTTTCTACAGTCTACCGAAGTCTTGAAGTTTTTTTTTCATTACTGTTCAATTTGTCTTTCACTTGGTTTTTGACATTGTTGTTTAATTTGTCTTTCACTTGGTTTTTGACACTGTATTTTGTACATCATGATCTTCATGAATTTATAAAGATTTCCATGGTCTACAACTAGTTTTTTTATTTTTCTTCAAAAAGGGCCTGATGTATGCATTTTTACAGAGCATGGTATTTTTAGTCTTAAAATTATTATATCAACAAATTTGACCATGAAGATACCATGAATTTATCATAATAAAGAGTATCATAGTATAAGCATTAAACATATACTTATTCATAATTTGTAAGTATTTCGGTGAAATTGAAATTAATCACTAAAATCTTGATTTGTTATGTAAAAAACAAAGTGTTAATCTACAAAAATGGGCTTAACAAAAGGCACGCCATAGTCCATACATATATTATTAATTTAAAGTAATACCATGGAATTGAAGACATATATGTTTGAAAAAAACCTCTTTCAGTTTCCTAAAATTATGTTTCATTTGCCCGTAGTTAATTTGACAAAATAACAAATTTTATGTTTGGAACCAAGTCTTACCATGTTCATAAAAATGCCCACCTAACCGTCACTATTGAGTATTTTTGAGTGATTTAAGTTGGAAATGGTGTGGCTTACTGTTTTCCACCTTACTGTACATATAGGTTTTCAATTTGGGTTCCAAAAGTGTCTGCAATGTCATTTTTGCAGAGAAGGAGATTTTTAGACTTAAAATGAGTCAACAAATTTGACCATTCATATATTATGACTTTGTTATAGTAAAGAGTATAATACTTTATGCATTAAAGATGTACATATTCATAATTTGTAAGTATCTTGGTCAAATTCAAAATTAATCAGTAAAATCATGAGTTGTTATGTAAGAAGCATAGTGTAAATCTGTGAAACTAGGATTACAAAAATGTATGCCACAGCCTGGGTGTCATGTCCCCACCCCTCATCCCGACGATGGAGAGGACGGGACCAACACACTACTGCTGTCATCGGGCAAAATAGCCCCATGAACATAAAAAACATAAACACGAATTGGATTAAAAACATAACAGATGCATAAATCATTAACATGCATTAAGTGTAAAACATGCAATATACAGCGGAAGCAATAACATCCATTCAAGAATCCAACCCATTCATAATAATTCATAAAAAAGTACAAATGCAGAGATATAATACACAAGAATACTTATCTTGAAATAAGCTTGTCTCGCAACTAGCAACGTCGCTGCAACGTTCCACCCAACCGTAGGCCAGTGTTCTCATCATTCTCTCAGCATCATTGCCACCCCCGAGATAGGCATGATTCCACAAGGAACTAGGGAACAACAGGCTCACTCATAGCCAAAACCATACATCCACAGTCAAGCCAACGCACTGTTGGGTTTCACAGGCTGTCTAGCCAAGCCAATAAGTAATTGGGTTTTTTAGGTGGCTAAGGAAACTGACCAATGACACATGGGTCCCTTGGACTTACTCAACCAAGCAAATGTACCTCAACACACAATCCATCCATTAATAGATAGATCCTTGGACTTACCCAACTAAGCCAACCTGCTAATCAAGCACGGACAACCATTTAATATATGGGTATCATCAAAACATACATGGGAGGCCAAAACAAAATGGCTGAGGGGAAACAACCCTCCAAGGGAAAATACGTTTTCAGAAAATGTTCTTGCACATTGGGGAGGCCATTCGATCACCACAAACCCCCAAGTTGAAGTCAAGACTTAGAAAACATCCTTGAGCATTGTTGGAGCAAAAACGACCATCATTCACACCCAAATCGGGAGATTTTGGTTCTCTTACCATTGAGAAACACAAAAACGAATTTATGGGCATGGGACAGTGAGGAAATCCTTAGGAAATCATGGGGAAAACACCCAACAAGCTCAGCTGCCCGAGGAAGACCAAAAATGACCTCTTGAAACCCTTAAAATGTGAATCATTGCTGCACATTCACTGATCAAAACAAAAATGAAATTTCCCAGCTACGACAATAAGGAAATCCACAGGAAAAACGCCCACAGAGGATCCCAGCCACTGAGCATTGCCCAAATCGAATTCCCAACCATGGGAAAATGAAGGAAAACCATAAAAACGTGTGGGCGAATGCCGTAGCTATCTCCAGCTGCGTGAGGAAGCAAACACATTGGTGAATAATGGCTTGGTAAGGCATTTTCCAGCATTTACTTGCCCAAGAAGCCAAGAAAACGTTTTCCAAAAATGGGTAACTCCCCAAATTCGAAATTGACCCCCATACCTTTCCCATCCTAAGGCAATAACTTCCTTCACAAATTTTAGATGACTGGGCATAAAAGACAAAAAGGGTGGTTGACAACTTGATGGGTTTTCCCTTTGACATTTGGCCTTTTTCCCATAGGATCAAAGGTTTGAATAATTCCCCCTCCCTATTCCTTATGAAACCATGCCCCCATCTCTTTAACGTTGCGACGTGTAGCTAGTCGTGGTATTTTTATTAATGTATCATTTTACATGGTGTCTCAAATACATTGTTCCTAGCTAGCACATAAACCATCAGCATCGATTTTAATCGTCGATACATAAGACACTAAATCCATGGTGGGGCCTTTTCCTGGAGCTCAACACCATGATTTACTACAATATTTACATCATATACAATTTAATACCATGGGGTCAAAACCAGGGTGTTACACTGGGCCCACAGTACTAGGATAGTATCCTACTTATATCATACTATAAGTATTATACATGTATGAATTATTATATTTTATAAGTAGCATGTCTAAATTCATAATTCTATTTTGTAAAAACAAAGTGTATATCTCTAAAAATGGGCTTAGAAAACTGCATGCCATAATGTATTTAGAGATAATTTTTAAAACCTAATGCCATATACCTGGAGCTATATGTACTATGGACAAAAATCTCCTTCATAATGTTTAAAATATGTTTATTTTGTGTACAACAAAGTTTTGAAAATTTCAATTTTTCTGTTTTGAACTTTATTTGACTAGGTCTGTAAAATGCACCCCTAACCATCATTGTTTAGTATTTTTTAGTGATTTCAGTTGGATATGGTGTTTTTTTATTGTTTTATACCTTCCTGTACTTCTATTTTTTTAATCTTGGCTAAAAACATGACTGTTGTGCAAAAACATTGCAAGACTTCCTTGTAAATGTGAAATGCCCGCTTAGTCCACTAAAATGCAAGCATAAGTTCCATCCTTAGGTATTTTTAAGTGGCTTAAGTTGGAGAATATATGTTTCTTCTTCCCATGTTCTTACACATGTCCAAATATGTCTCATAATATTTGCATGAAGACCAGATATGTCTCATAACATTTGCATGAAGACCAGATATGTCTCATAACATTTGCATGAGGATCTTGTAGCGGGCGCACAACCTCAAGATATTATTCTATTTATATCATACTATATGTATTATACATGTATGAATTATCATAATTTATAAGTAGTATGGTCATAATTGAAAATAATGTCTAAATTCACAATTTTGTGTTGTAAAAGCATAGTGTAAATCTGTAAAAATGGGCTTAGAAAAATGCTTGCCATAATGTTTATAGAGGCGATTTTAAAAACATAATTCCATATACCTGGAGCCATATATACTATGGACAAAAACCTCCTTCATAATTTTTAAAATATGTTTATTTTGTGTACAGTAAAGTTTTGAAAATTGCAATTTTTCTGTTTTGAACTTTATTTACTAGGTCTGTAAAATGCATGCCTATCCCTCATTGTTTAGTATTTTTTAGTGATCTCAGTTGGATATGGTGTTTTATATTGTTTTACACCTTCCTGTAATTCTATGTCTCTAATCTTGGCTAAAAACATGCCTGTTGTGCAAAAACATTGCAAGGCTGCCTTGTAAATGTGAAATGCCCGCTTTGTCCACTAAAATGCAAGCATAAGTTCCATCCTCAGGTATTTTTAAGTGGCTTAAGTTGGATAATATATGTTTATTCCTCCTATGTTCTTACACATGTCCAAATATGTCTCATAATATTTGCATGAAGTCTAGATATGTCTCATAACATTTGCATGAGGATCTTGTAGCGGGCCCACAGCCTCAAGATAGTATTATATTTATATCATACTATATGTATTATACATGTATGAATTATCATAATTTATAAGTAGCATGGTCATAATTGAAAATAATGTCTAAATTCACAATTTTGTTTTGTAAAAGTAGAGTGTAAATCTGTAAAAATGGGCTTAGAAAAATGCCTGCCATAATTTTTATAGATGTGATTTTCAAAACCTAAAGCCATATACCTGGAGCTATATATACTATGGACAAAAACCTCATTTAGAATTTTTAAAATATGTTTATTTTGTGTACAGTAAAGTTATGAAAATTGCAATTTTTCTGTTTTGAACTTTATTTGACTACGTCTGTAAAATGCTCGCATAGCCCTCATTGTTTGGTACTTTTGAGTGATCTCAGTTGGATATCATGTTTTTTTATTGTTTTACACCTTCTTGTATTTCTAGTTTTCTAATATTGGCTAAAAACATGCTTGTTGTGCAAAAACATTGTAAGACTGCCTTGTAAATGTGAAGTGCTTGCTTTGTCCACTAAAATGCAAGCATAAGTTCCATCCTTAGGTATTTTTAAGTGTCTTAAGTTGGATAATCATATGTTTCTTCCTCCCATGTTCTTACACATGTCCAAATATGTCTCATAATATTTGCATGAAGTCTAGATATGTCTCATAACAGTTGCATGAGGATCTTGTAGCGAGCCCACAGCCTCAAGATAGTATTCTATTTATATCATACTATATGTATTATACATATATGACTTATCATAATTTATAAGTAGCATGGTCATAATTGAAAAGAATATCTAAATTCACAATTTTGTTTTGTAAAAGCAAAGTGTAAATTTGTAAAAATGGGCTTAGAAAAATGCCCGCCATAATGTTTATAGAGGTTATTTTGAAAACCTAAAGCCACATACCTGGAGCTATATATACTATGGACACAAACCTTTTTCATAATTTTAAAAATATGTTTATTTTTTGTACAGTAAAGTTTTGAAAATTTCAATTTTTCTGTTTTGAACTTTATTTGATTAGGTCTGTAAAATGCACGCCTAGCCCTCATTGTTTAATATTTTTTGGTGATCTCAGTTGGATATGGTGTTTTTTATTGTTTTACACCTTCCTGTACTTCTATTTTTCTAATTTTGTGTAAAAACATTTATGCTATGCAAAAACATTGCAAGGATGCCTTGTAAATGTGAAATGCCCACTTAGTCCACTAAAATGCAAGCATAAGTTCCATCCTTAGGTATTTTTAAGCGGCTTAAGTTGGAGAATATATGTTTCCTCCTCCCATGTTCTTGTACTATTCCATACTTTCTTTTTGAGCCATAAAAAGTATTTTTTATACAAAAAAACTTTATTTTGTATTAATGTTGATTATTTTGTTGATTTTGTAGAATAACTCATTAATGGATCATTCGAACCAGTCATCTCAACAAAATATTCCTCAAAAAAGAGGTCGACGCAAGGAAGTAGAATTGAATAATATTCCAATGTTTCCCCAACAAGATATTATCCTTCAATTCACTCCTGCTGGGGGTAAAAGAGCTACTATTCGTGCCGTCCGTCAATAATGTCAAGCACTTACAAATCAAAACTCCATACCAGAAATTAATACTATGAATTTCCATCAAACAACAGGAAATCATGAAGAAACTGTTGAAATTAGTTAAGCAATGTCTGGCAAACAACAATGTTTGTCAACAACCTAGGAAGCCTTTGACTCCAATTACAATAGAGGGAAATGGTAATGTACAAGATATAACTCTTGACCATACTATTAACTCTGATTCACATAACGTGGTCCAAAATGTCCCTAAAAGATCAGCTGTTGATGATCCTGCCGTTACAAATAATTTGTATCAAAGTATAGAAGGTTGTTTTTCTCAACAACCTAGGTTGCCTTTGTCTCTGGTTACAGTTGAAGGGAATGCAAGTGTAATCGTACCCAGTGGACAAAAATTTGAACATGCATCCATTGAGAAGTTGGATACAACTAGAAGTCATGAAACAGTTGAAAGACCTACCTTTCATGAACAAATGGATAGAAATGCACCTACAAAAAATCAAAATTCTGTAGATGCACAAGCTTCAGTAGAAATGACTGAAGGACAAATAGATAGAAATGCACGTACAGAAAATCAAAATTCTTTAGATGTACAAGCTTCAGTACAAATTCCTGAAGGACAAATGGATAGAAATGCAACTACAGAAAATCAAAATTCTGCAGATGTACAAGCTTAAGTACAAATGCCTAAAGGACAAATGGATAGAAATGCAACTACAAAAAATCAAAATTCTGCAGATGTAGAAGCTTCAGTATAAATGCTAGAAGGACAAATGGATATAAATGCACCTACAGAAAATCAAAATTCTGTAGATGTACAAGCTTTAGTACAAATTCCTGAAGGGTGTTCAACAAATTAAACTACATATGCTGTAACTAGAAGGTCAGCAGGAAACCACTTAAGGACATCCTTATTGAGTCTTAAGAAGTGGTCTACATGGTTTAACTGCAAACAGCTAAAGGAGGGGAAGAAAAAATTTAAGGAAATTGGTAGATGGTTCTCTGGGAAGTCACTTGAAGATGTAGATGAAAATGATATTATTTCTAGAATTGGGTACTTCATGAGCAAAAAATATAGTGAAGATTCTAAATTTGAGGATGTTCTTGAACACATAGATGGAGTGCTTCATAAAATTCGATCAATTGTTATGTAAGAGATCCGTAATGATTTTATGCCTAGGAATATGGCTTCTGTATTTATTGAATCAAGCATGAGCCATAAGGCTTTGCAATGTCTGAAGCGGATTGACCATCATGGTGTATTGCAAGGGGCTAGTCCAACTTCAATTTCCAAGGAGATGAAAAAGTGAGCAAAGAAGCTGAGGATATTGATATGGGTTGGGAGAGAACTGATGGTCTCGCATATGGACTTAGAGTGAAGCAAGCAAAGTCCTATGCTTCCTTTATGGTTGAGTCCTATGAAAAGAGGAGTGGAAGTAGAGTCATTCAAGTTTCTTTCAAACTTGGTATTGATTCTCGTGTACATTATGATCGAGATGGGAAGGTATGTGAGAAATTATTTGAGTTACTGGAAGATAGTGGCTTGATGTCTTGTGTAAGCCTTGGAAAATGGGATGGAAAGGAAGAATATAAACAGGTTTTAGCACATGCTGTTGATCCTACAAGTGAGGATAACTTAATGAATCAGATAAACAAATTTTCACAAGACGGGATCCTAATGCCAAATGGAAGGGTAGTGGAAGTGAATTTGTTCAAGTGCCATGATCTAGTGGCCATATGCAGTTTAGTATGCAATAATAATGTTTCTCCAATGGGGAATAACTTTTGTCCTTGGTGCATATGACATAAAAAAGCTATACACATGGTTACAGATAAAATCAAAATTCAAGATGGGGATACTATTCTTAGCATTTCCAAGTTCTATGCAATGTCACTGAACTTTCTCATAGTATGTTTTACATATTTATTAAAAGTTTACTGATTTTTTTTGATATCTTGCCATGACTTTCTTAATCTTACTTTGTGTTAAAACTTTATGAATTGAATCCTGCTTTGGAACAAAGCATTGAAGGATGGGAAGAAAAGATGGATGAGTGTATTACAGACATTCAACTAGCCTTATGCAACAGATAATTGAATATTATCAAAAAGTATCTCAGGAATAGAACAAATGATTAAAAGGTACATGTTTTCAGAATTATGTCTTTACTATAAATGGAAATTATTATTATTTAACTCATACCTAGTGAAACATGTGCTGCCAACTTATTACAGCTGACTCCTGGCTCAATGTCCAACCTTGTATATTGTGCTCGCCATGCCGGAATTAGAACTATTTTGAAGATGTTTCATGAAATTCTAAAAATTGCACAAGATTACAATAAGGTTTATCCAACTAGAGCGATTGAGGAAACATAATAATTTCAAATTTGGGAGGTGATGGAGAAAATTGGTGTTCCATGTAAGACCAGGAAACCATACCATCATAAAGGCCAAGAGTACAATGATCTTAACTATGGGCATTTAGATGGATCCGCATTAGACAAGATCCTCATTTGGCATGAGGATATTTTAAAGGTTTAATAATTATGTTAGCATATCCAATATTTTTAATGTGGGTCTTGACTAACAATAAGTGATGATTTTATGATGGCACAAGAGTGAAATTCGCTCTTATTTTTATGCAATTTTAATAGAAAATTAAGTAGTGTATCATGTAGAATGAAATGTTGTGCTTGTGGGTTATTGAAGGCCTACCAGATGAAGAAACGTATAAAAAGTTGGTGAGGATGTCGAAGTGTTATAAAGAATTCCACATGGTTCAATTGCAAGGGTGTGTAGGGGATGATGAATATGAATACAAGGAAAAGTATGCCAATTTATACTAAGTTCATAGTATTATGTATTTCAGCATTGCGGTATTATATTCACGATATAAAATTTGATCCACTATCATTGCAGGATTGGATTCCTTGCTAGTGAGTGGCTTTGGTTGTGTTCTTGTTGTTTAGGAGATGAGATGGTTTCTTATATGCATATCCAAGGGGCCCATGCTCTTCAGATGACTAGGGATGCTCATCCTTATACTTTAGGACGGTTAAGGAATGAAGTAATGGAACGTAAGCATAGGAAAATGAAATATTTGAACAACAACCAAGGAGGAGGAAGAGGAGTTGCTAAGGAGTATAGAAACACATTTGAACATGACAAAATTTGTCTTGTAAATGAGATGCGAGCACAATTTTTCAAACTAGTTATGAGATTAGAGGGTACTTTCCAAAATTTTAAAGAAAGAAGATTTTTGGCTTCCAATATCAGATGTCAACTTCATGTTGAATATGAAAAGACAAGAAGTCCACTAAATGACGAAACTGTAGCACAATTGGCATCCTGCTTCCCTGATGTCACTTCTAAACAAGTAAAACAACTATTTCAGTCATGGGTAAGACAATTTAAGAAATCATTGATTGCACCACCAACAATAAGTATGCCCTAAATTTAAATGGGTTCTAATTCTGATTTCATTTTATGGTGTGAGGACTCATAATCTATTTTTAACTACTAAATACTAATATGTTCTTGTAGTTCAGTAATCATCTTCCAAGATCAAGACCAATAAGCAAATATGGTGAAGAGGCTTTTCGTGAATCACATCGCTTCAGAAGGCACAAGGAAAAAATGATGTTCAAAGAAGAAATAACAGTAAAACTCTAAGTGTTTCATCCAAGAGGAAAGTGGTAGCACAAACTAATCAAACACAAGAATTGAATGGGGCAGCTGGTGTTGAAATACCTATCATGGAGACTGAAAATTACTGTAAAATCAGTGTTTCATCCTCAAGAAATGAAGCAGGGAAAATCAATGAATTACAATAAGTGTATGGAGCAGCTGCTATTGATATGCCAATGATGGAGGCTATGACTCACAATAAAAAGGGTGTTCCATCCTCGGTAAATGGTACAGAGTAGAGTGGTGAAAAACAAGAAATTCAAGGGGCAGTAGTTGATATCCAAAAGATGGATGCTGGGAATCCTATAAAAAATGATGTCATTATAAGAAGTGTGAGACAAGCCAAAAAGAAAAAAGTACTAGATGATCGAAATGCAACATTGTACGCAAAATGGTGAAAGAAACTTATGTTGCAATAAGAATTTATAGTGATCTTGCCGTACTGAAAATTTATTCTATTGTGCTAACATTTATGTTACCAAATTTTGGAAATGTAACAAATGCTGGAAGGCATATTAAATATTTTAATTTTTTTTCAGTAATAAAATTACAGTTGTTTTCTGTGTTTGCTTATATTTTGTAAATTTCTGTCTTTTTTAGGCCAGTTCTATAGGCATTACAACTTTGGGTTATTCGCTGAAATTTGGTTGCATGAGTAGAATTGTATGATATTGTTCTAGAATTCGAATTTCAGTTTCATTAGATAAAGAAACTTACATAAATACAATAATACATAGCATCAATATTCTCATAAATAACTTGAAAGTTCTCAATCCATCATCCCCATAATATCCCTATAATATCCACAATTCCAAGCAAACAACTAGGATCTACCTATGTCACCAAATCTACTCACATCTCATATCCACTAATCACTATCACTCTTTTAATTTCTTACAAATGCAAATATATATGCCTACAGTACATAAGTTAAGTTTTCAATTTTGATATTGTTAAGTTTTTGTCCTATTATGTACACTTATTGGAAAGTTAAATTCAAAATTACCATTCACATTATATGCATCAAAAACATATACATTGCCGAGAAAGACACACACGCATATATAAATTTATGTAATAAAAATTGAAATGTATTTACATACAAAACATATATAAATAATGTTATTCCATAGTTCTAGGCTGCTTGGGAGATTTAGGCTCCAAGTCCTCCTTTTCCAGAGAAGATAAATTTGTACATTCTAGTCTCTTGCCTTGTCTAGAAGCTTCTGGTTCTTTGAAAGCTGCAGCAGGTGCATGTTCTGATTTTCGTTCTAATTCTTTCACTTTTGTTGCATATTTGTGCAAACTTTTTTTCAATCTATCTATATCTTGGATGTACTTCTTCAGCAATTCCACATTCTTCTTATTCTTCTCTTCGTGTTCCTTTTCCTTTTGCTGAAGACGATCATTTACATATTTCAACTCATACTGAACTAGGGTCAAATTTTTTCTGAGCTTCTCTGTTTCTGTCTCCAACTCTGTTTCCCTCAATTCAGTTTTATCTGGAGTATACACAATTGCTACTCGCTGAAGTATGGTGTTCTTCTGCAGAGTGTCAATTTGGGATTTCAGATCTTCTTTCTCAGACTTACATCCCAAATGTTGTGATTTTCTATCCTCCATTATTTTCAATCTGAGCTCTTTAATCTCATCTTCCCTCTCTGCTACCTTGTTTTTCAATGTTTCACTTATGGTTGACCACATAGAGAGATCAACTCTAGCATTCATTGTTGCAATACCATCCATCAAGGACTTCTCTCGAATTATTAAGGAGGCACAATAGCTTTGTAACCCCTTTTTGACTTTTTCATGAGCTTGTATTGCATTAAAATCTACGTATAGTTCCTTCTCTCTGTTTTGAAAGGAAATCTCATACCTTATTAAAGCCTGTTGGTGTGCTGACATACAATAAATTTCACTAGAAATCAGATGCCTACTCGGTCCCTCACCGATTTCAGATTGTTTTAACTTTTCAACTCCTCTAGTCTGTAGTTTTGCAGTAATCTTTTCAAGTTCAACTATTTTTCCTTTCAACTCTTCATCTTTCTTAGCAATTATGTTTTTCATGTTTTCCTCTTTTTTTCTATATTCATTTATCTCAAGTTGATGTTTATTGTAGTCTTCAGCAAGGCTGTTTTGAAAGTCAGCCTTCATTATTTCAATTATTATGTTTTTCTTATTGACTTCAGTCATAATTATTTCTTCGTGGGTGATAACAGTCTTTAGAGGGGGAATGTCCAAAACCTCCGGTTGATTTTTCAGCCCATATTTCAGTCTCTCTATGGTTTCTTCATCTTTCTTTCGAACAACCATATATTCTTCTCTGCATTTCTCATTTTCCTTTCTAAATTCATCCTGAATTCTTTCTATTTCCTTATTCAAAGACCGAAGAACATAGTCCTTTCCTTCTATTGTCCTTCTCAAACTATCCACAGTCTTCACAAGGGATTCTCGTAATCTTGCAATTCTTGTAAACAGGGAAAATTTAAGGAGGCTTCAAAAAATGGAATTTGGAAACTTTTTTTTGGAAAAAAGCATTGAAAAATGCCTCCTATCTTAAAGAGGTCCAGCATTTGCAAATTTTTAATAGAATATTCCATAGTATCCACCTGTTATGTTTCTAACCTTGCAATTACCTAAAAATAGTGAAAATTTTAACGAGGCTTCAAAAAAAGGAATTTGGAAACTGTTTCTTTTTTAAAAATAGCATTGAAAAATAGTGCCTACCTTTAAGAAGTTTTGAATTTTCATTTGGTTAGCCCTAGAGATTTCTACGCTCTGTACCGCGGTAAGATACCAATAGGAAAAGTTTTTTCTTTGAAATTCAGCTTTTTCTTTGAAATGCAACATTTCATCGAATGGCTTAAAACCAATTTTACCATCAAAAAAATATTTTGGAGAGGAAGTTTTCTCAACTCCCAACTGTGGAGGTGTATATATAACAAGTTGAATTTCTATAGGAGCATAAATGTCATCATCACTATGCTCCTCATGTTCATTAAAATCAACATCATGTATCTCGTTTACATTTATTTCTCTGCCTTCATGTAATCCGTCTAGAATTGAGACAGCCTCAAATTCTTTAGGGTCACTTCCCATACCTTGCATATAGTACTCAAAAGGATCTTCAAGGACTTGTACATTTTCCTTTGGATATTGTTGAGGAAATTCCTGGTTATTTTTATCTAGTTTCGACCTCTTAATGTATGTATTTTTAAATCTGCTTCCTTCTACAGTGATGGGTCGATATAAGTCAATTACGTTTTGTAGTGTACCAGGGTAACTGAACTTCACTCTCTTCAATTTTCTCTCTTGCAGTGCAAAATGCATTTTTTTGACAATAGATGTGGGACATCTATGGCCAGGTATTCAACCCAATGAATCACCAATTTCATACAATCACCTGAAATATCTTGCTTGTGGTGATTCATAATTGTCCTAAGTACAATTTGAATTAAGGTTTTGTACAGTATTGGGGGAACATCTTGCATATTTAAACCATTCCGGGCAACCAAAACCATTTTTCCACATATTTTGTTTGTCATCTCACCCTTTTCTACTTTGAGGGTTTTCTTGGTGGGCAACATTACTCCCCCCCTGCATGGAATTTCCGTTGCACTAGACAACAAATCAGGGTCCAAACAAACCCTCCTCCCAAAAATAATCAATTGCTTGGACTCATCATCATAACTAGAAATGGGATTATCTATCTCTTCATTATTGAAATTGAACTGATCGAAAAGAAAACGATGCACTCCTGCTCTGACCAGGACATTTAGCATACCTTCTGGCCAGTTGGTTCTGTCACTCTATGCCTCAACGCTCTCTCTGAATTTTCTGACAGTGAACCTCTTAGCAACTTTAGAGTCCCTTGTTTCAGTTGATGGCATGGAACATGAGGCTGTTGTTTCCATTTTGCAGGATGATGGCACGCTCAGAAAGGAAGAGGGGATGCACATGAATGCACACACTGGATACCAGCACACTGACTTTTCCAAACTAAAATAAAAATTACAAATGTGTTATGATGTTTCCAAACTATAATAAAAGTTACAAATGTGTTCAGACTTTTGCAAACTATAATAAAAATTAAAAATGTGTTCTGACTTTTCCAAACTATAATAAAAATTACAAATGTGTTTCAAGTCAACTATACACAACTTACATTTTCAATTTCAATATAGTTAACTTTCTATCATGTTAAGTATACTTATTTTTCTAGCATGTTAAGTATACTTATTGAAAATATTAAAGTAAGAGTAAATAATACAGTAAAAATTTGGCATTCTAACTATTCTGGAAAAAATAGAGTAATAGAGTGAGTAATATAACAATAGAATAATATTCTTCTCTACATGTTTTGATGTACTCTCAAACCAAACCCTCCTATTAAATGTTTATAATAAATGGTTTTGGAAATTGGATGGCTATATATATTGAGAAGACTATCCTTGTGTTAATTTTATATAACCTAACCTCATATGCTCACAGTCGATCTATGAAAGGTGTAATTTTAACCTTTTTTTACTTTTATAGACACTTGGTGTAAAATGCAAGCCATAAGCATAAAAATACAAGCTAGGAATGCATAGCAGCTAAATTGAACATGAATGACTAAAATTCCAAGTATCTTGGACAAATTAAAAAAAAATGACTGAAATTCTAAGTTTCGTAAAAAACAGTGTGTAAATATTCAAAACTGGGCTTAGGAAAATGCACGCCACAGTCCATACAATTGTCATAAGTTGAAACTAACACCATGGGGTTTAAGATAGATATATTTTTGACAAAATCCTCTTTAAGTTTTTTAAAATTATGTTTTATTTGTCGAGAGTTAAACTGACAAAATGACAACTTTAGTGTTTTCAACCGAGTTTTACCTAGATCAGAGAAATGTCCACCCAGCCCTAAGTATTGGGTATTTTTGAGTGAGATTAGTTTGAAATGGTATGTTTTACTATTTTCCACATTATTATACATTTATTTTTTCAATTTGGGTTCAAAAAGTACATGTTGTGCAAAAACACTACATGGTTGTCTTGTATTTATGAAATATCCACCTACATTAATAAAAATGCAAGCCATACCCTCCTATTAAATGTTTATAGTAAATGGTTTTGGAAATTGGATGGCTAGATATATCGAGAAGACTATCCTTGTGTTAATTTTATATAACCTAACCTCATACGCTCACGGTTGACCTATGAAAGGTGCAATTTTAACCTTTTTTTACTGTTATGGACGCTTGGTGTAAAATGCAAGCCATAAGCATAAAAATGCAAGCTAGGAATGCATAGCAGTTAAATTGAACATGAATGACTAAAATTGCAAGTATCTTGGACAAATTCAAAATTAATGACTGAAATTCTAAGTTGTTACGTAAAAAACAATGTGTAAATATTCAAAAATGGGCTTAGGAAAATGCACGCCACAGTCTGTACAATTGTCATCAGTTGAAACTAACACCATGGGGTTGAATATAGATATATTTTTGACAAAATCCTCTTTCATTTTTTAAAAATTATCTTTCATTTGTCCATAGTTAAATTGACAAAATGACAACTTTTGTGTTTTCAACCCAGTTTTACCCAGATCAGAGAAATGCCCACCCAACCCTAAGTATTGGGTATTTTTAGTGATTTTAGTTGAAAATGGTATGTTTTACTATTTTCCAAATTATTTTTTCAATTTGGGTTCAGAAAGTGCCTGTTGTGCAAAATCACTACATGGTTGTCTTGTATTTATGAAACATCCACCTACATTAATAAAAATGCAAGCCAAACCCTCCTATTAAATTTTTATAGTAAATGGTTTTGGAAATTGGATGGATAGATATATTGAGAAGACTATCCTTGTGTTAATTTCATATAACCTAAACTCGTATGCTCACGGTCGACCTATGAAAGGTGCAATTTTAACCTTTTTTTACTGTTACGGGCACTTGGTGTAAAATGCAAGCCACAAGCATAAAAATGAAAGCTAGGAATGCATAGTAGTTAAATTGAACATGAATGACTAAAATTGCAAGTGTCTTGGACAAATTCAAAATTACTGACTAAAATTCTAAGTTGTTACGTAAAAAACAATGTGTAAATATTCAAAAATGGGCTTAGGAAAATGCACGCCACAGTCTGTACAATTGTCATCAGTTGAAACTAGCACCAAGGGGTTGAAGATAGATATATTTTTGACAAAAACCTCTTTCATTTTTTTAAAATTATGTTTCAATTGTCCAGAGTTAAATTGACAAAATGACAACTTTTGAGTTTTCAACCTAGTTTTACCGAGATCAGAGAAATGCCCGCCCAACCCTAAGTATTGGGTATTTTGAGTGATTTTACTTGGAAATGATATGTTTTACTATTTTTCACATTATTATACATTTATTTTTTCAATTTGGATATAAAAAGTGCATGTTGTGCATAAACACTACATGGTTGTCTTGTATTTATGAAATATCCACCCAGATTAATAAAAATGCAAGCCAAACCCTCCTATTAAATGTTTATAGTAAATGGTTTTGGAAATTGGACGGCTAGATATATTGAGAAGACTATCCTTGTGTTAATTTTATACAACCTAACCTCATATGATCACAATCGATCTATGAAAGGTGCAATTTTAACCTTTTTTTACTGTTATGGACACTTGGTGTAAAATGCAAGCCATAAGCATAAAAATGCAAGCTAGGAATGCATAATCATTTTTGACAAAAACCTCTTTTAGCAGCCTACTCTGCAACTAAATGGCTGATTATGTATACTTTGTGATCCTTGTTGACATATTTAGGCTTGGAAGCCAAAATGGTAAATAGGCTAAATGTTATCTATCAGTTACCGAAAAGATAATCTTTATTGAGGCAGTAAAGGAGAGGATGATATAGAATGTATGCTAATTCTGCTTTGAAATGATAAGTATGATTTTTTTCCTAGGAAAAAAAACATATTTCCCCATACATGTTACACCACAGATCTCTCACACATAACCAAATATTTTGTTGATTATGGAAGACTAGGATAAATAGCTATTAGGATAGTTTGAAGATGGGACACTGTGTATCTTTTCAGGATCCCATAAGCTAAAAAATGTATATTCTGATTTCAAACTTTGAAATATCAAAGATAAAGATTTTTACCTTGGAAAAAAAAACTATTGATAACACAACATCAATATGTCATGCGATGCAACCATGTAGGATCAATAGATAATACTACAAGACTACAAAATCAGAGTGCACAGTCAGGACTGAATCACTAACAATCTCAACAAGCACACAAAGAAGACTATTTGGATTTCCCTAGATTCAGATTTATATTTACTTATAAAAAATTCAAATTACAAAGTCAAACATTTCACCATATATATTACACCATAGATCTCTCATATAGAATTCACCATATTTATGATAGGTATAATGTTTACATCTCCAAATGGGTTGCACCAGTCCTCATCCCCAATCCATAACAATGATGGGCAGGATCCCATCGGTGTGAATCCCATGAAAAGTGCACCTGCACATGAGGCTGTAGGATATTATACACATACCGAAATCTAAATGTTGTTCCCACTCTCCATTTTCCAACAGGTTGACTATCATTGCTTGAGCTTGAAGATAGCTGATATCTATCAGGAAAGGTTGACCATGTCTAGAAAACAACCTCCTTAAGATTCGCATAGCCTTCTATGGTGAAATCTAGTGCATTGTTTTCTTCACAATCCCAGGAGGTACAACATGCATTGCAATAAGCTCAAAAGTAACCATGAAACTTTCATCTGAACAAGGAATTTCCACAAAAGATTCACTACGTATCATGTTACAATACCTTATGTGGTTGAAAACTTTATAGGAAAGAAGATGGATATTATGATGATGGATTTGATGTGGATGCAATACTCAAATACATAATGGTAATGCATTGTGAGTTCCATATTCTGTAGAGGAAGCTAATCTGGCAGTCACAACTTGATCATCACCCTTTGTTGCAAGAAGTTAGAAAGTGGTGTGCTTATCATCTTTCATAGCAATAAAACGACAAAAAAAAAATTCTCCCTTTCGAGTGCTCTTGCCCCACCTTTTGATAGATCTCACAGTAAAGAAAACATCAACAATGCCTACAATAAAAATAAAAATAACATTAGTTACTATAAAGCTAACATTAGTTGCACAACTGGGTGAATGTGGGGGAGGTATTTATATTAGATTCCTAGGCAATCAATTTTTTCATGTTTAGTTAGGTTGTGGCAGAGGATCAAACACTAGAGTTGAAATGATATCCAACTAGGCTTTACTATTCTTTGCTAACATTAAAAGGATCACATCACTTCAGGTTTGTGGAGATTCAAAATGCATCTTCAACTAGTTGGCAAGGAAATCAATGTTATAGGTTACAAATCTGGATCAGTGGAAACAAAGATTAACAAATGTTGGGAGTAATTTTCAGTATTTATCTTTTTTTCATATTCATAAGGAACTCAACACACATGCATATTTGATATCAAAGAAAACTATTGGTATGGAAGAGGGTACACTTTATTTCGAGCAATTTATGGATCCCACATTAGTGGATAAAGGTCCTATCCATTGTAATTAGTATATAGTCATTTGTGCATTAGATACTATTTGAAGACTTTTGCATATGTACACTCTACCTAGTTTAGTACATTTCCAGTTTTTAATATTTTTTTGTCTTAGACAATAAGGCATGGTGATCAATATGTACTGGTGATTTGATGTGGAATCTGTTCTATCCAGTAGAACATACAACTAATGATTGTTAGAAAGAGTCTCTACAAAGTCTAGCTGGCATTTTTATTTGGAACTTATGCACCTTATGTTTTCTGTAATTTTTCTTTCATTCATAGACATGAATAGCAAGAAATCGGGTGAAAACAAATTGTGATATAAACTAAAAAATATGAATTAAAAGATACACGTATACTCACCATCAATGATTTCGGTTGATATCAATAAACCTTGTTTTGTATAGAACACCTCATGTGGATGTAAATTCACACCTTGGGGAATATGGTGGCCTCTACCAATAACATCCAACTCACATTCAAAAATTCTTACCCAATAGAATATTCCACTAGTAGAAACATCTACTAAATAATTTGACACTTCCACAGGATATGGAATTTTCAATGACTTGTCTTCAAAAATACCAAGCAAATTTTCATAATAAATAAGAACATACATGCCTGCCTTTATGGTAAAATCAAATGGATTTGTGCTGTGTACCATAATCCCGTCCATTTGAATGAATTTCTTTCTTCCAATCTTGATAAAACGATCATCTTCCAATAAGGGAGTCACATCTGACCTAGATCCCATGTAAAACCCTTGCTTGATGACAGTGGAACGATATTCATATGACCTTGAAGATAACTGTGATTTTATTTCAGATAATTAAGGATGGTGCAGCATAATTTTTCCACTATCATCTGCATACACCATTAGAACGGGCAAAACATCATCTATACTACGTGTCCATGTGCCACTAGTACCAATAGTGTAAATAATTGGATCATTCTCACAAGGATCCAAGTTTGTCAACTCTACATTTTGTGTTGTTGAGGCCTGGAAATTCACAGGCAACAACAGCAAGGGATTCTCCCTAGTCAACGTTCCTAACTAGCCCGTGACTGTTTGGTATAGGGAATCTGTCCGGTTTGCGGTCCGGCTACCGTAGGTCAAATAACAAAACAAAGGCTTTACTGGTTGCAGACCGGTCCACCGTAATTTTGTATTTTTTGACTTAAGTATGATATGCATGTGCTTAACTAACAATGCAAGGTGATAAAGATGCAAGGAGCAGTCACAATGTGATGCACAGGTTCTTACCTCTCGTCTTAGAACTCACAAGCATCCAAATCGTGCAAGAAAATAAATACTAACTAAACTATCTCTAGAGAGCTGGGTATTCATTCATGAGTAATGCACCCCTGTTCATGTGTTATGGCAAATCACAGATAGCTATTCTTATAACCAAACATATAAACATGAAATAAAAGTATATATGATAAGATAGCTCAACAACAGTTAAAACTCCCATTACTCGTAGTGGAAAAAGACATCATAAGGTACTGAAGAACATTCAGACAAGAACATAGGTTCAAGAAATTAGAACACTCTTATAGCTAATGAGACACAGCTGAAAACGAAATAGTTCACATTCAACATTGCTCATTTCAACACATTGATATTTTCCACATCGCACTTCCTCCAACGGGCCAAATTTACAGTCTCTGATTGTAAAACGAAATAGTTCCTATTACAAGCATTAAGTTACAAGTTTTTCCAGGGAAAAATCTCCCTCTAAGTTCTACTTTCAAATATTTAAACTACCATTGCAGACTGCTTGGGCTGCCCCCCCAAACGTATGACCTTTCGGTCCCTCAAAACGCTTCATCTTCCCATTTTATTTTCTGTGCGCCTTCATGATCTGATTAGTAACTGACAAATCTTTTGGGTCCGTGCCTTTGTCACCATTGACTTTGTATTTTCCTTCGTTTTTCCTGCTTGCGATCCTGATGGTTTCGGATCTACTTTTACCAGTAGTTTGACCATTCTCCGGAAAACACTTGCAATCAAACAACGTGCATCATTCATTGGAATCACATTCAAATCATATCAACTGAAACGGCTAAGCATTAAGAGAGGCCAAGTACCGCATTACTGTCACAAAGTTTAACAACCGCGGGCACCACTACTTCATCTACCTATGGGTTCGAAAGAAACCACCAATGACAGGAAACGAGAACTCATCGGAGGCTCAGAGCACTAACCTCAGAAGCTAAAAGCTCTGCCCCAGCCGCAACGGCAGAAGAGAAAAAGGTTAAGGACACATGACCCGCGGGCGGGAAAACTCTCAATCGGAAGTTGGAAGATATTTATGATCAAAAGATGAATGAATTTCCCAGCTGCAACAGCGAAAAAGGAAAGGTTAAGGACACACGCGACTAAAAGACTGATAAGCATCGGTAGTCGGAGCGCTTTGTACTTCGGGTGCTTAGCTGCTTTAGGAGCCGCAATGGCGGAAGATGAAAAGACTACGACTTTCGATTAAACAAAAATGACGCCCGATCAATAGAAACTATTAAGTGTTCAGACAGCTTTAAAATTCAACAGCGGTCAAAATCCATTTCACCTTCGAAACAACGGTCCATCAAAGAACAATTAGCAACACTAAACTCAAATCTGCGACCCGCAACAAAATTCAAACACAAACAATCTCCGGAGACAGGCTGCAAGTAAATCGTTAAAATCATCCAAAATTAAAACATGACCAAAAATTCACGAATAAAAATGACTTGAAGCAACATTCAATCATGAGGAGGGGACCAAAATTTTAAGAAATTTGGGGAGAACAGTTGCAGCTGCAACAATTGGTGACTACCTAGTGAACCTAGACCTCTGGACAATTTCTTCTCTGAGTAACAGACTGTTTGATAATAAAACCACCATGTTGGATTCTTCTAGATATATGGATTTCCCAAAAGGCAACATGTGTACTTTTAAACATTGAGGGTAGTCCAATTTAGGAAAATGGAAACCAAGATTTCAAAGTCAAGATAACTCTTTCAAGGCTAGGAGTATGAGTTTCATTTTACCTCTGTCTTTGGGTAGCTTCCAGCTTGGACACCACATGATCGTAACATCTGGTAAACAGAAATATTCATTTGTTCCTCATTCCCATGCCATTTTGCACTTGTTTTGTGCTTTTGGACTTTTGTCCTTTGGGTCCTCCTCACGCCTTTCTTTCTGAATTTTTTTATTTAGGCTCCTCTATCCATAGTGTCCTTTTGTGTGAGAGATGTGTGTACTTTTCAGCTCACGGACGGAGAGGAACTTTTGGCATTTTATACTCATGTGATTTAGTACTTTGCTTTGATGCATATTGCATTCTTAGGAGTTTTGACTCTTATTATCCTTTTGGCTTTCAATTCTTGGCATGGGATCATTTATATATAATATACTGTTTACCCTGCTTCCTTTCCATGGGTCTTTTGTTGTCACCCCCTAGGAAAATTTTAAGTGTGAGATGGATGGAGCCTCGAAATAGTATTCCAGACTTTTAATCTTGAGTTACTTTACAGGGATTAAGCAGGAATTCAATGCGTTCATATCCATTTAGGAAAATTGCTAAGCTAGAAGAAACTCTATTAGATAAAACCATAATACACAATCTTATAATCAAGGATTTTAGTTGGTCCAGAATTCTAATGCTCTCCATGTGACCAAAGCTTGCTTCTTTTATTTAAAATCAGACAAAAAATCTAAAGTAAAACAAACTGAACTTTATGACTCAAAGACTCAAAAAGACGGCCAAAACAGATTATTTATACACAAGACAGAAGAACTCAAACAAACTCAGGAAAAATAAGGCTTGAGAACCAAACCAATTACTGGTAAGTTCTCTTCCCACCCCTGTAGATCTTGCAACTTATAAGTAGAAGGGACAAGCTTTGCCGCAATTTGAAAAGGGCCTACCCACAACTGCTGGAATTTAGTATGCTTTCCTTTCTCATCATGGGGGTGATCGCACTTGAGAACCAAATCTCCCACTTCAAAGTCTTTTGTTCCAGCCTTATGTTTGTCGAACCATCTCTTTATTACCTCCTGCTGTTGCTTAAAGCGCTCTCTGGCTTTAGATCTAGCCTCTTCTGCTTTCAGGAGATTATATATCCTTATTTGCAAAACTTCATCATCCGACCCTCTAGATTCTTGAGCTATTATGGAAGAAGGTAGCATGATATTGGGAGGAAGAATGGCTTCTTTACCATACACAAGGGTATACAGTGACACTCCTATCGCAGACTTGGGGGTGACTCTATCAGCGCAAAGGGAATTTGGTAGCGCTGAGTGCCAACTCTTCTGGTTTTCTATTACAGTCTTCTTTAAAATTCTAATCAGATTTTTGTTAGACGATTCAACCAAGCCATTTCCTTGTGGATAGTAATTAGCAGAATAATGCAATTTTATCCCTTTATCATGAGCAAAAGCAGTTAATTTAATTGATGAAAATTACTTAGCATTATCAAAAACTAACGAAATTGAAACTCCAAACCTGGTCATGACATGATCTTGTAGGAAGCTAATGACCGCGTCTTCATTTATCTTGCGCAACGGGATAGCTTCGACCCAGCGAGTGAAATAATCGGTCGCGGTCAGAATGTATTTGTGTTGGAGGGAGGAATTCGGTTTTATTTCTCCAATAATATCCAACCCCCATTGCTCGAATGGCTCCATGATCATCACAGGCTTTAGGGGTGTTGCTGCTTTAGGTTGTCTCCCACTACACCTTTGGCAAATATCACACTTCCTGACATGTGCGTGTGCATTTTTGAAGAGCATAGGCCAATAGTAATCGGCTCTGAGGATTTTGTGAGCTGTAGTATCTCCTGAATAATGTCCCCCGACAGGCCCGTCATGCAAATATGCCATTACTTTCTTTGCATCTTCTTTCTCTAAGCATCTAAGAAGAACTTCGTCATAATTTTTTCTGAATAATACTCCTTCAACAATCTGATAGGCAGCTGATTTAAGACATAGCGCTCTTCTTTGCTTAGAATTCCAATGTTCTGGTAACAGTCCTGCCTGCAGGTAATGCACGAGGTCTCTATACCAAGACTCAGGAGCTGTAAACAAAGAACATACATCCATTAAATGTAACTCATCCTCATCTTCCCAGGCGTGTTCTTCATTGTTCCCATTTTCAGTCATCAGTCTGCACAACCCTTGTCCTTTAACTATAGAGGCTGGCTTGAATTCAAGGTCTTACTCTTGAAGAGATGTTACCCAGTTTCCCCTTCTTTCTCCTAACTCCTTCTGTACAAGAAGAGACCTTACAGCTGGATAGGGGATGATCACCTTGGTTCGATTTTTTAAAATATAAGGCCTGAATTGCTTCACTGCTTTGAATACTGCGTAAGCTTGTTTATCAATGGATGGGTAATTTAATTCGGCTCCTTGTAGACCAGTGCTCATGAAAGATATTGGGAATTCATCCCCCCATCTTCCTTTTGCGTAAGCACAGCTGCTAGCGAATCATCGGATGCAAAGGTATACAGAATAAAGTCTTTATCGAAATCTGGGATTTTTAGGGAGGGTGCGTATGCAACAGCAGTTTTAATCTTGCTGAAAGCGTTCTTCTCAATCTCAGTCCACTTGAATTGTGCATTTTGCTTCACCATTTGCTGTAGCGGCTTGACAATCTGAGCGAAATCAGGCACAAATCTTCGCACGAAGTTTATAGTTCCCATAAATGATTGCATCCCTTTTTTATTATGGGGCAAGGGAATTTGTTCAATGGCCTTAATTCTCTCCGGATCTATAGAGATTCCCCTTTTTGAAACTATGTGACCCAGCAACTTGCCCTCCGTGACAGCGAACACACACTTCTTGGGATTGAGTGAGATGTCGTATTTCCAACAGCGTTCAAAAATCTGCCTTAAATGAAACGCGTGCTCCTCTCTCCTCTTTGAGAATATTGTAATATCATCAAGGTACACTACAGCACTACGACCAATCAGACCGCGGAAAGCTATGTCCATAGCCCTCTGGAACGTAGCTCCAGCATTTATAAGCCCAAAGGGAATCCTTCTGTAGGCAAAGGTTCCCTATTTGGTCCTGAACGTTGTCTTCAATCTGTCTTCTTTGGCTACTAATACTTGATTGTAGCTAGAGAAACCATCTAATAACGAAAACAGTTCAGAACCTGAGACCATTTGTAGCAATTGCTCCATGGGTGGCACAGGATAGTTATCTTTATCTGAAACGCGGTTTAAATTTCTGAAATCCACACATAGTCTGATTTCTCCATATTTTTTTCTCACTGGTACCAGATTTGATACCCACTCAGAGTGTCTGACCTTAAAAATGATTCTAGCATCCAATAATTTCTTCACTTCACTCTGAATCAGCGGTTCCAATTTTGGATGCATTTTTCTTAAAGGTTGCTGATACGGCTTGACACCGGCTTTGATGGGGACAACATGCTTGATGATGGTGGTGTCATATGTTTTCAAATCTTCGTATGTCCAGGAGAAAACATATTTATATTGTTTAAATAGATCGATGAACTTATCTCTTTCTATTGGTGAACAACATTTGCCAAGATTCACAAATTTAGGATTCGTCTTAGTCCCTAAATTTATCAGCTCGAATTGTAGAGATGAGCTGTGAGTCTTCACGTTGGCTGGTCTTCTGAACTTTTCATTTAAATCGAACATTCTTTCGAACGTTCTAACTCCTTTAGGGATGAAATTATCATACTTCAGCTCGGCCTGATGTTCTTCATCGTCTATAATTGCTCCTTTAAATACCTCATCATTTGTTAAACATTCTATAATCTGCTGGTCATCATTGAACACTCGTAGGTTGGTGATCATATCAGGTACTGAGGGCCTAAAAAGCAATTCAACAGAGCATCGATTATTAGTGGGTACGAGCCTAGCGGCTGATGTGGCCAACAAGTCAACTGCTGCATTTTTAAGTCTTGGAATTGAAATAATATTGAATGCATTAAAACATTTAAGCAGGTCCCATACCTCATTTTGGTAATCCTTTAAGTGAGGGGAAACACAATGTATTTGATTTTGGATTTGCTTCACAATAATTTCAGAATCTCCAAAAACTTTTAGATTACTTACCTTTAATTCAATCGCTTTCCTCAAGCCCTGCACCAGCGCTTCGTACTCAGCTGTATTATTCGTACATTCAAACTCTAATCTACATGAGAGAAAATGTTTATTCTTCTAGGGGTCGATCAGGACACAGCCAGCCCCTGACCCTTCTAACGTCTTAGAGCCATCAAAAAACAAAGTCCAAAAATCACTAACTACTGAATGTGAATCTACTCCTACTGCTAAGTTTACTATGTTACAGTCAATCTCATCAGCCTGTGAGAATCGAAGGAGATCAGGATGAGTGTTAGATGTGTTGTTGGCTTCTTCTGCTTGGTAATTTCCTGGTTCCAATTCGATAAAATAATTTTCCAATACAGAATCCACTGGTTCATTCTTCTCCTCCAGTTGAGTAACATTGTATTTCATGTGAGGCTCTCTTAAAATCTTAATCTGGTTCGGGCTTCCTTTGTATGGCAGCCACAGATGCGACCAATCCAAGGAAAAATATCCATTTAGTTTGGTCGACTAATCTCTGCTCAGGACAAGACCGTAAGCGTCTGGTATATCAACCACCACGATATTAATGACTTGGCATACTTTATCATTTGATGCCAGGCAGACTAGGACATCCTCCATCTCACCAATTACCTTTACATCTGTCCTGTCCAACTGAACCACCCTCCATGTGGATGGCTTAGACTGCCCATTGATCTTTTTACAGACTGATATTGGCATGACATTAACCGACGCCCCTAAGTCTACCAAGCAATTATGCACGTTGTGATTGAAAATTTCAAATGTGAGGATGAAAGGTGGATGTTTGCTTTTAGACTTACCTCCAATGCTAGTTTCTCCGATATCTTCTTCTTCCTGAGGTCGATTGTCAGTGGGCAGCTTCTCGTCCGATGCTTCAAGTGCCTTCAATAGTCTTTCTTTTTGCTGCGGCACTTTACACATTTCAAACATCAAAACGTTTGCCTTTGCCTTCTTGATATCTTCCACGATGTCATAATCCATCTGTAATTTAGTAGAATGTGGCCTATCAGCATTCATCTTTTCTTCATTGGGCTTGGCCAGCGCATCATTCTGCCTAGGATCTTGGCTGGTAATGGTGAATTTGGGAATTTTATCAGCTGCGGACTTGTTTTGAAATTTCTTAACATTTTTCTGCAGCCTTTTTATCTTTGGGAGTATGAGACTGTCTTCTTTATTCGACCCTTGGCTCCTTGTTGTTACGTTGGTCTTCATGAAGTCCTTATAGGCCCGATTCTTTTCCTCTTCAACATCAAATAACGAAACAAAATTCCACAGAACCATGGTTTCCTCTTCTGGTTCCTTTGTTGAAGTAGTATTCTCTTTTCTCTCGTCCTCTCCATCTTCTGTTAATCTAGAATCCAACAGCTGATTCTTGACCAATGTCATCGAATTTATCCATTGAGGACAATTCTTTTCAGAGTGTGGTTGTTGGTGGAAAGTGCAAAAATTGTCCATGCCTACCTCTGTTAAATTCATAGATGCAGTATTGTGAGGAGGAGGTTGGGATTGATTGTTATCCTCTCTTTTCTTATAATAGGTCTTATAGAACTTTTGTGTTTCCTTTTCTTTCTCCAAGTCTATGATTTTGTTGGAAAGCTTCTGCATCATTTTGGCCATATTTTCAAAATCTGGCGATTTCTCTTCTTTAGGCTTAGTAAAAAATAGGGCTTTCCTTCCTGCACCTTTCTCTCCTCACTGTTCGGGGTAATCTTTGATACTTTCTCTTTCAGCCTCCACCACTTCTGCCTCTTCATAGGTTTCCGCCAAAGTAGACTTGGCCCTTATTTTGGAAAACATGGCCAACTCAGGGCCTAAATCTGAAGTATAATATTCAATCAAGACCTTGTCCGAAGGTTTGTCAACTTCAGAAAAATTCTTGAGATATGCTGCAAACCTTTGGGTGAAACTATGCACCTTTTCCTTTCTCTCTTTCTTCAGGGCGCATAGGCCTTTCATCAGGGCTACATGAGTTTTCTGAGTCGCATATTTACTCCTAAAGATCCTCTCAAAGGTATCCCAATTAGGGATAGAGTTTGCAGGAAACCCAAAATACCATGATGTTGCAGCTCCTTTAAGGGTATGCGGGAATAGTCTGCAGACTACATCTTCATGCTCCCCGGCCCTTAACCCTTCTATCGCCAAGTAAAAACTTTGTAGGTGATCATCTACTAGTATCCTCTCACTTGGGTCGAACTTGGGCAACATCTTGTCAAAGGCTTGAGGTAGATCATGTAACGGAGGGTCATGTTCAAAGGTGATTTGGCTCTCCAAGTAGGTGGTGGATTTGGTGGGTTAGGTGGTGGATTAGAATTTACGCCTGCCATGAGTCTAGGTGGAGAGTGAGGAGGTGAGCAAGTAGGAGTGTGAGCAGGAGAACTGTGAGGAGTATCTGGGACTTCTTGATTCAAAGGTAGCACAACTTCCTGTAAGGTTGTTTCTACAAGTTCTTCCCAATCCCCAACCAGCACTGAGTCTTCCACTATAGGACGATCTTTCCTTTTATACTCTCTTCTGGGAAATTCAGGGATGATTGGCAATCCTCCAATATTCTTCACATATGCCCTAGTGTGTCTTCTCAGATCATTAACAACTTCGTTGCCAACAGAATATAGATGTTCTCTATTTATTTCTTCCGAAATTGGATTATGAATCCCACTGCTTTCAGAACTGTTACCGGTGGAATAATCTCGAGAAAACGGGTTTCCTCGGCCATCCATGCACTGGAGGCCCTCCTTCTAGCGCCAGAAAACTGTTGAGGCCTGGAAATTCACAGGCAACAACAGCAAGGGATTCTCCCCAGTCAACGTTCCCAACTAGCCCGTGACTGTTTGGTATAGGGAATCCGTCCGGTTTGGGGTCCGGCTACCGTAGGTCAAATAACAAAACAAAGGCTTTACCGGTTGCATCCTGGTCCACTGTAATTTTGTATTTTTTGACTTAAGTATGATATGCACGTGCCTAACTAACAATGCAAGGTGATAAAGATGCAAGGAGTAGTCACAATGTGATGTGCAGGCTCTTACCTCTTGTCTTAGAACTCACAAGCATCCAAATCGTGCAAGAAAATAAATACTAACTAAGCTATCTCTAGAGAGATAGGTATTCATTCATGAGTAATGCACCTCTGTTCATGTGTTATGGCAAATCACAGATAGCTGTTCTTATAACCAAACATATAAACATGAAATAAAAGTATATATGATAAGATAGCTCATCAACAGTTAAAACTCCCATTACTCATAGTGGAAAAAGACATCATAAGGTACTGAAGAACATTCAGACAAGAACATAGGTTCAAGAAATTAGAACACTCTTACAGCTAATGAGACACAGCTGAAAACGAAATAGTTCACATTCAACATTGCTCATTTCAACACATTGATATTTTCCACATCGCACTTCCTCCAACAGGCCAAATTTACAGTCTCTGATTGTAAAACGAAATAGTTCCTCTTACAAGCATTAAGTTACAAGTTTTTCTAGGGAAAAATCCCCTTCTAAGTTCTACTTTCAAATATTTAAACTACCACTGCAGACTGCTTGGGCTGCCCCCCCAAACGTATGACCTTTCGGTCCCTCAAAACGCTTCATCTTCCCATTTTATTTTATGTGCGCCTTCATGATCTGATTAGTAACTGACAGATATTTCGGGTTTGTTCCTTTGTCGCCATTGACTTTGTGTTTTCCTTCGTTTGTCCTGCTTGTGATCCTGATGGTTTCGGCTCTACTTTTACCAAACTGCCCATCTCCCTTTGCGCCACAGTAGTTTGACCATTCTCCGGAAACCACCTGCAATCAAACGACGTGCATCATTCATTGGAATCACATTCAAATCATATCAACTGAAACGACTAAGAATTAAGAGAGGCCTAGTACCGCATTACTATCACAAAGTTTAACAACCGCCGACACCACTACTTCATCTACCTATGGGTTCGAAAGAAACCACCAACGACAGGAAACGAGAACTCATCGGAGGCTCGGAGCGCTAACCTCGGAAGCTAAAAGCTCTGCCCCAGCCACAACAACGGAAGAGAAAAAGGTTAAGGACACGTGACCCGCACGCGGGAAAACTCTCAATCGAAAGTCGGAAGATATTTACATCAGAAGCTGAATGACTTTCCAAGCCACAACGGCGGAAAAGGAAAGGTTAAAGACACATGTGACTAAAAGACTGATAAGCATCGGCAGTCGGAGCACTTTGTACTTCAGGTGCTTAGCTACTTTAGGAGCCGCAACGACGGAAGAGGAAAAGACTACGACTTCCAATTAAACAAAAATGACGCCCGATCAATAGAAACTATTAAGTGTTCAGACAGCTTTAAAATTCAACAGCGGTCAAAATCCATTTCACCTTCGAAACAACGGCCCATCAAAGAACAATTAGCAACACTAAACTCAAATCTGTGACCCGCGACAAAATTCAAACACAAACAACCTCCGGAGACAGGCTGCAAGTAAATCATTAAAATCATCCAAAATTAAAACATGACCAAAAATTCACGGATAAAAACGACTTGAAGCAACATTGAATCATGAGGAGGCGACCAAAATTTTAAGAAATTTGGGGAGAACAGTTGCAGCTGCAACACATGTATGGGACTCATTAATAACTTTGCATAGAATGATCTCTTCTAAACCACTTTCTTCTTTAAAAAGGGCAACCGTATCAAATTTTGGAGCTTTTCCCCTAACACACTGTATAGATGAGCGACAACAGAGTTGATAAGGTATTTGCATATTGTTAACCTAGACCTGAGCATCATTACTGCTAGAATCTATTTCATCATCACTCCAACAATCATTTTTAACAATTTTACATAATTGTCGTGACTTTCTTCATTGTTTAGATAAATTTTGCTTCATTTGTCGTTGTTTTTCTTGTATAGCATCCTCTTTTGCAAGTATTCAAAATGCTTCTTCCACAACTTCTGGAGGCAACAGATTCCATTCTTTATGTGGCAATGGATTAGGGCATGTACTGAACATGATTAAATTTATGAAAATTTATAATCTGCAATCATGACAAGATGCCCAAAGGGGCCACACAGGTTCCACAGGGAATCTCTGAATTGGAAATAAACAGTGAAAAAAACAATCTAGCTCTATAGGCACAATATAAATGCTACACTAGCCTTTGGTAAGAACCTTTAATTTATTTTCTCCTTGTAACCAGGGTTATGGCGTTGCATACACAACAAAATAAACTCTTCCGAGTCCTATAAGATTTCTACATAAAAAAACTAGGGGTAAAATTGATTACTGTGCATATACAATATCTGGTAAATAATTGTTATATCGAGACTGGTTAGAAAAAAATTGTACAATGGAAATTAGAAAAGGAATGTTACAAACCTTATAAAAATATAAAAATGAAGAATCTTAAATAGAAATACAAATGATAGTGGCAAACTTATCCTGCACCATCATACATTGTCTTTGGTCAGAAAATTTTGATGCAATCTGATCTGGTTTGATATGGAATCGCATCCCATGTGATATGAAATTGTACAACATAAATTAAAAAATAAATGATACAAGCCTTATAAAAATATATAAATGAAAAAAATGGATTTTCAGCAATTACATTCATTAAACGAATCCCAATCAGAAATACAACCATATATGGAAAAAAAAACATTATACCCTTTGTTCAGAAAATTTTCATGCAATCCGAATTGGTTTGATCTGGAATCACATCCGATCTAATTTGATCAGTGATTATTTTTTATGTAGGGATCCACCAACCTATGGCTCATAGGGTTATCTTTCTAGTTTTTCTCAAGAAGGGACTTGGTTTGTTCACAGGGTTATCTTACAGGACTTGTGAGTGAGGTCAAGCATGGCAGACGGCCCAGTTTGATCAGAGGTTCTGGGTAAAATCAAAATGGGTCAAAAAATCCACTGATGGAGGTTCTGGGTAAAATCGAAATGGGTCAAAAAATTTGCTGATGGAGGTTCTAGGTAAAATCGAAATGGGTCAAAAAATCCGCTGATGGAGGTTTTGGGGAAAATCGAAATGGGTCAAAACATCCGCTGACGGAGGTTCTGGGTAAAATCGAAACGGGTTAAAATATTTACTGATGGTTACTACCGCGCATGAAAAATTCAAAATTTTTACCTAACCGCACATTGTTATCCGTGCAAAATCATTAACCACACCAGTTTACCTCACATGGGTTTGCATGCAGCTGGAAAAGATTTTCGATGGAATTCCCTTAAGTGATTAACAACGCTAATTACATTTTAAATAATTTCTAGTCCATTCCTTATTTAGGATACATTTCGGGGGTAGTAGTTTGTTATGTACCCTAGCTACACTATCAACTCGCATGCCACAGGTTCAGACATACAAGTGCAACATTAATACCTTTCACTTGGCTATTAAACTTTGCAAGTTGTCAAGCACTGCATCAATCCTTTTAAACCTTGCCTTGCTAACCTTGAACCTTATAAACATCGTCCCATTATTACAAACACCGTCACATGACTATAAACCTAAAGTCAAGACCATAGTACATACCATCGCATGGATGATTTCTAACTTTTAAACATTAACAACGTTAAAACCAAAAGGTCGCATAAGGTGGGTTTGAAACCTTATTTAAAATTTAAGCTTAATCTTAGCATATAAACCTTAAACATAAACCAATCCTTATGCATGCAAACTATCATCTTATTACTTAGATTCAGTTTGAATCAAGAATTAGGACTAAGGATAATTCTTAGGGTCCTAATCTTAACTTGTAAAATGAACTTAGACCTTGACATCAAATACCTTTCTAAGAAATTGAAAGTCTATACAAATTATTTTATCTTAGTCGATCAACGATCCCAAGATGAAGATCGGTACACTACGAATGTACACCATTGTAAATTTAGTGAGTAAAACTTATTAAATGAGATTATGCTTATAGAAGTAAGAGTCATATATATATATATATATATATATATTGTATTTTTTGGGTTGTGACATAATGGTATCATAGTACAGCTACAACACTCGGCCCGAAAAGGCCCGCCACTTAAACATAAATAGACTAGAAAACTAACTTGTGTTATAGTTTGATTCTCTTTATAAACATGAAGAGAAAAATCACCTTGATTTTGCAGGAAAAATGACAGAAGTTGAAATGTCCGCTGAAGGATAATCTCATCCTAAAGAACCAGAAAACATAGAAGAAGGAAATATTAGAGATGACGATATATAGGTGAATTTAAATGAAAGTAGGAATGATAATCAATCTGAACTACTACAAATAGTAAATGATTTAAAAGCAGAATTGAAAAGTGTTAAAGAAGATAATGAAGGCATCTTAAAGGCACAAGAAGAAGTAAATAATGTCCTATTAATTAAAATACATAATAATGAAGAAGAAAAGAATAAAGGAATTGAGTTAGAAATATCAATGACTGCACCTTATAAACATAAGGTAAGAAAATTAAAATTTTATAATAATAAGATTGAGTCTTCAATTGAAATATTGACAATTTACAATTTAACTGGGAAAGCTAATATCTGGTGGCAATACATAAAAAAGTAAAGAACATTAGAGAATGTTATGTAACATGGAAAATTTTCAAGAAATGCTTTAAAAGAAAATATTTATCAAAACAATATTATGAGGAAAAAGCTAAATAATTTTATGAGGTAAGATTAGGTGCAATGACAATGAAAAAATTATGCAGTAAGTTTCTAAGTTTATTACATTATGTACCATATATTATTGATGAAAAACAAAAAATTCAGCATTTTCTTAATTGTTTTTTTGTTATGTTTAAGGAGAGAATTGAATATGATAATCCAAAGACTCTGGAAGAGGCTATGAGAAAAAACAAATTTTTGTTATGATAAAAAAAAAACGTATACCTAAATGAAAAAATAAAAGACGTGAAAGGATTAAACAGAAAAATAAAGGCACAAAATTTTATGATAAGTCTAGAAATAATTATCGAGGTTATCAAGGAAGTAATTTTAAAAATAATAAATAACAAAAACCTACTACAATAAAAGAAAGAGAGGTACCCACTCCTTATAATAAGAATACTACACAAATGAAACTATTAAAATGTTAGGAATGTGGTGAACCACATTATTTTAAAGATTATCCTGTAAGAAGGAAAAATATTAACAATGTGCATACAATTCAAGAAGATACTATTGTGGGAGATATAGCAAGGAGCGTGCCTAGAATCAACACAGCTTTGGAGAACATGAAAGCAGATCATCAAACATTTATGGTAGAAATCAAATGTATGTTAAAGGATAAACTAATCTCTATATTTATTGATCCAGGTGCAAGTTTAAGTTATATTTCGCCAACAATTGTAGGGTTATGCAAACTACAACAAAATAATTTTGAAAAGTATTAGTTAGTTCAACTTGTTATGGGCACAAAGTGAAAAGTAACTAGTTGTGTGAAAGATTGTGAATTTAATATGAATGGTTTAAAGACGCAAGCTGATTTAAATATTATACCCTTAGGATCTTATGATATGTTGATAGGAATGGATTGGTCAGAGAAACATAGAGCTATTTTAAACTGTTATGATAAAAACATTTTCTTGTTTAGATGAAGAAAGTAATACTATTGACGTAGAAGGGATTCCAAGGAAAATCACTATAAGATAAATTTCATCTTTACAAATGAAAATATATGTTCGTAAAGGTTGTAAGATAGTTACAGTACACATAATAGAAAATACAGAAAAAAAATCAATTCAAACTAGAAGACATACCAATTCTAAAATATTTTAAGGATGTATTTCCGGAAGAAATTCCTGGATTACCTCTGAAAAAGGACATATTTTACTATTGATTTGGTATCAGAGGCGGTACCAGCATCGAAATCTCCATATCGTATGAATATTTTGGAACTTAATGAGTTAAAATCACAAATACAAGATTTGATTGATAAAAAGTATATCCGACCAAGTGCTTCCCCATGGGGAGAACCAATGTTGTTCGTAAACAAAAAGGATGGTACTTTACGATTATGTATAGATTATAGACAACTAAATAAAATTAAAATTAAAAACAAATATCCCCTACCTCGTATTGACGACCTATTTGATAAGTTTGGAGGAGAAACAATATTTTCTAAAATAGACTTGAGATCTTGATATCATCAAGTACGGATTAAAGACGAAGATATCTTTAAAATAATTTTTAGATCCAAATACAATCATTATGAATTTGTCGTAATATTTCCCTTTGGGTTGAAAAATGCAGCGACAACCTTTATGTGTCTAATGAACAACATACTAAGTACTTAGATAAATTTATAGTCGTCTTTATCAGTGACATATTAATATATTCTAAGAATAAACAAGAACATGAGAAACACTTGAAAAATAGTTTTACAAGTGTTAAGAGAACAACAATTATTTGTCAAGTTTAGAAATTGTGACTTTTTCAATGATAAAATTCAATATTTAAGACATATGGTGTCTAAAGAAGGAATATTAGTAGATCCTGACAAAATTAAAGCTATAATGGAATGTCATGTTCCTAAAAACATAACTGATATAAGATGTTTTATGGAGATTACTGGTTATTATCGTAAATTCATTGAAGGATTTTCTAAAATTGCATATCCTATAACCTCATTACAGAAGAAAGGTAAGAAATTCAATTGGAATGAAAAATGTGAAGAAAATTTTAATAAATTAAAGCAATTATTAACAACAACTCCTATCCTAAATATTGTTGATACATACAAATATTTTGTTGTATGTACGTATGCATGAAAAGAAGGTTTAGGAGGAGTATTAATTCAAGGAAATTATTTTATATCTTATGAGTCTAGAAAGTTTAAAGAACAGGAAAAGAATTATGGTACTCATGATGTAGAATTAGATGTTGTCATTCATGCCCTTAAGATGTGTTGGCACTATCTTACAGGAAGAATATTTTTATTAATGTCTGATAATATTAGTTTAAAATATTTATTTGACCAACAAAACCTTAATGCTAAACAAGCTAGGTGGTTATCCTTTTAAAGTCAATACAACTTTGAAATAAAACATATCAAAGGGAAAGAAAATAAAGTGGCAGATGATTTAAGTCATCATGCAAATCTGTTAATGTAACTGCAAGTAGTAGATATGAGACAGATTTGGAAGATAAAATTGAAAACGTAGCAAATTTTGATGAAGATTATAAAAAATTATAAGTGAGGACAACAGAAAATGAAGTAAATCGTGTAAAAACATAATTCGGTTTGAACAAAAAAATATAATTATTACATAAAAGAAGATTGTATATACCTAACTCAGAAGAAATTAAACTAATCGTTATGAATGAATTACATAAAAGACCATATTCAGGACATCATGGATATCGAAAAATGATTATCGTCATAAGAAAAGACTTCTTTTGGCCTAACATGAAAAATGAAGTTGCAGAATACTTAGCTAGATGTATTGAATGTCAGCAAGTAAAAACTAAACATCAACATCGACCAGTTGGATTATTACAACCATTACCTATTCCATAATAGAAATGGGAGATTATTAGTATGGATTTCATAAGAGGGTTACCTAAAAATGCTAAAAAAACGAATCAATTATGGTTGTAGTGGCAAGCATAGTAAAGCAGCCCACTTTATTCCAGTTAAGTCTACTTATAAAGCTATTAATATTGTTGATATTTCTATGAAGGGATTTTTTAGATTCCATTGTGCAACTAAGGTAGTAAATTTTGATAGAGATGCAAAGTTTATGGGAAATTTTTGGAAAGCTTTATTTAAGGGTTTAGATACGCAATTAAATTTTAGTACCGCAGATCATCCTCAGATCGATGGTCAAACTGAAAGGGTAAATGCGATTTTAGAAGATATGATTAGAATGTACGTAATGGATAAACTAAGTAAATAGAAATATTATTTACATCTTGTAGAGTTTGCATATAATAACGATTTTCAAGATTCAACTAGATTAAGTACATTTGAAATATTGTATGGACGAAAATGTAATAATCCAATTTCTTGGGGTAGTCTAGTTGATAGATTAATTCCAGTACCTAAAGTATTGAAAAATATGGAACTAATAGTGAAACAGGTACAAGATAACTTGAAGGTATCTCGAGATAGGAAAACAAGTTATGTTGATTTAAAAATAACTCCACGAGAGTTCCAGGTAGGAGATCATGTTTATGTGAAAGTGAAACCCAAAAAAAGTTCCCTAAGATTTGGGAAACATACAAAATTGGAACCCAGGTATTGTGGACCTTTTGAAATGTTAGCAAAAGTTGGACCGATCTTTCAATTTTAAATAAATATGTTCATTATGCTACTCATGTGGTTGATTGGAATGTTATTCAGGTGAAACCCAAAAGAGAATTTCAAGTGGAACCAGAACATATTCTCGACAGGAGAGAACTTTTACTCTAGAATCGTACCATCAGACAGGACAAGGTGCAATGGAAGCACCTTAGTTCGGAATAGTCTGCATGGGAATTATAAAGCGACATGCGAGAAGCATATCCAATTCTGTTTGAAAATGATTTAGAAAAGGTTTAAAAAGGTAACACCGAGGATGGTGTTAATTTTAAAGTGGAGGTGTATGTAACACACCTAAGGACCCAAATATTTATTTGTTTTAAAGACTTTAAATTATTATATTTGATATTTTGAGCAAGTGAGGCCAAAATAAATGTAAAAGAATGATTAATTATTTAATAATTAAAAACTAAGTAGCTCTTGTAGAGCCCAAGTGGAAAAAACCGTTGAATGAAAGCTCAAGTGATGTGGGAGGCATCCTCCCTAAAAATCATGTCAAGACTCATTGTGGAGTAATAATGAGAAGGTGGCTCATAAATGACCAAGTCCTAAGTAAAATACTATAATTATTCAACACATTGAATGAGCAGGAGGCTTGTGATGAATGGGAAGGTGAAATAGCTAATGCAGAGAAAACATTGGTCAATCTTTGTTCCTGTGGTTCAACAAAAAGGCTCGGGTGTTCTAGAGCAAGTAACTTGGTTGTTATGGAAGATTGGTTGGGAGGAACAAAAAATTTTAGTTTTGATTCCCCATCAATGGTGACAAGTTCCATTCTATTAATCCCATGTTTTAGATTTGTTAATTATATTTTTGAAAATGATTATTATCATGCTAGTTTCTTATTACAGTTTATATGTAGAAATTTATACATTAAGTAAATTCTTAATTTTGTGTTTAATCATTTTTATTATAAACTAATTTATGCACATAGTAGATAGAAATCGAAAATATGTTTTTATATAGAATTCATTATCATTCTAGAAAAGTCCTTAGTATAACTACAATAACTTAAATAGCATAAATAACTAGTAAAATATATTAACTATTAACAATATACAAAGGTGGCAAAAGAGCCGAAGGGTTTCTTATTATACAAAGATTATAAATATAACAGTTAAACAATGATTACACCATTATGGCCAAAGGTAAATGCTTATAAAAACCTAGCTATGTTATCAAACTAAAAATAATTCATAAATTATAAATTGAGCCGAGAGGTTAAACAAACTTCCACATATGCAGTGGTAAAATAGATAAAAAAAAGCCAATTTGTTGAATTAAAAAGTTAATTTAGATATCTAATGAGATCAACAAAAAAGTTGTAAATCAAACTAGATGTATCAACTAAAATGCATTCAAACCTGACTTAGGCTTCATCCATGGAATTTAAGAGTTCGAGAAGCTCTCTTTCCAAAATCCAACACCTTGTTTAACTTTGTCAACCAACGGTTGATTGATGCGCATACCTTATATACGTAGCAAGAGAAATCTGTTCACACAAATTGAAAGCAGGTTCATGCCATCATTTTATCCCCATGCATATAAAAGAGAAAAGGAATTACATTAAGAAGGAAGCAATACTTACCAATACTTACCATTTGATTAAGAAGGAAGTATTAAAACTAGGTTTAATACTTACCAATTACAGAGCAATCGAATGCTCTAAAGGAAGCATAAAATTTTTACTCTTCAAATATTTAAGACTCTATAGCCATGAATATTAAACTTTGAATCAAATTCCATTCCCAAACTTAAGTCGAGGAAACTGGTGGCTTGTGCAGTCAAAGAAAAACAAGGGAAGATAACCACTCGAATCTTCATTAACCTACATACAATTTTACCCAATATTATGGTCGTAAACTAAGATTTTGAAGGCTAAAACCCTAAACCTCGAAAAAGAGTAAATACTTACAGTTTTTAAATCAAAATCTATGCCAGGAGGAAGATAAAAAAGGTTTGAAATAGATTCACTATATTCAAAACTGCAATGAGAGAGCCTAAATTTATTCCTTGGCCAATTTGTGAGTTCAAACAAAACCAAACTGTTTGAAAAAATGAGTCGTCTTTACCTTGCCTCTTCTTCCTCTTTACCTATAGTATACAAGAAATGGCTGAGAAACTTGATTACGCAGCACAAAATTGAAGTGTAAAACTAGTAGATACCAAGAACCCTTAGTGTGTAACTGTTCGAAGGCACCAGGGGTTCTTCTTCATCAATGATTACACCATCACAACACCTTGTGTGAAAAATGTGCTTGTTCAGGTATAAAACCTTGATAAATCTTGCATATAAAATTTTTATTGAATAATATAGGTTACCTTGTAAAAATGATAACTTCCTCTTTGCTAAAGAGAACTCCATCAAGAATAGTAGAATGCATAAGCCAAGCCATCAACCCTTCCACTCAAAGAAAGCAGAGAAAGATTTAAGAAAAACACAGATCTAAAGAGACAGAGCTCGGCTCAATTAAATACACACACTTATACTCTTCAAATTAAAACCCATCCACTAAATGTTCATTGCAAAGCTCAAATGAGCAGCATGAACTTCATGGCCTTAGAAGCAAGCTCGGTGTTCACACCAGGGAGAAGCTTAAACAACCTCACCAAGGCAAAAACCCTCGACGAGGTGGTCTGCGAAACAAAAACCAACAAATAACTTTCATAGCAACCAAAAATCAAGTTTTAAGATAGACTTATGAGATGAACTTTCTGAAATTAATCAAACCCCATAAAATATCTTCCAATAGCATAGAGCTAAGACAAGATATAGGTGGAAGGATGATATGTAGTTTCCAAAACCTAGGCCTGAAGGTGCAGTTAAGGAACTACAACAAAGTATTAAAATCACCCTGGATGCACTATCAACTCACAAGCCACGAGTTCAAACATACAAGTGCAACATTAAAACCTTCCACTTGGTTATTAAACCTTGCAAGATGTCAAGCATTGCATCAAGTATTTTAAACCTTCCCTTGCTAACCTTAAACCTTATAAACACCGCTAGATGATTAAAAACATCGTCGCACGACTATAAACCTAAATTCAAGACCATAGTACATACCATCGCATGGATGATTTCTAACTTTTAAACATTAACAATGTTAAAACCAAAGGGTCGCATAAGGTGGGTTTGAAACCTTATTTAAAAGTTAAGGTTAATCTTAGCATATAAACCTTAAACATAAACTAATCCTTATGCATGCAAACTATCATCTTAGTAGTCAGATTCACTTTGAATCTAGACTTAGAACTAAGGATAATTATTAGGGTCCTATTCTTAACTTGTAAAATGAACTGAGACATTGAAATCAAATACCTTACTAAGAATTGCAAGTCTATACATATTATTTTACTTTGGTCGATCAACGATCCCAAGCTGAAGATCGATACACTACAAACGTACAACAAAGTAAATTTAGTGAATAAAACTTATTAAATTAGAGTATGCTTATAGAAGTAAGAGTCATATATATATATTGTATTTTTTGGGTTGTGACATAATGGTATCAGAGTACAGCTACAACATTCGGCCCAAAAAGGCCCAACACTTAAACAGAAATAAACCAGAAAACTAACTTGTGTTACAATTTGATTCTCTTTATAAACAAGAAGAGAAAAATAATCTTGATTTTGCAGGAAAATTGGCAGAAGTTCAAATGTCCACTTAAGGAGAATCACATCCTAAAGAACTAGAAAACATAGAAGAAGGAAATATTAGAGATGGCGATATATGGGTGAATTTAAATGAAATTAGGAATGATAATCAATCTGAACTCCCACAAACAGTAAAGATTTAAAAGCATAATTGCAAAGTGTTAAATAATATAATGAACGCATATTAAAAGCACAAGAAGAACTAAATAATGTCATATTAACTAAAATACATAATAATGAAGAAGAAAAGAATAAAGGAACTAAGTTATAAATAGAAATGACTGCACCTTATAAACGTAAGGTAAGAAAATTAAAAATTTCTAATATTTAGACCACTCTTCAAGTGAAGTATGAACTAAACAGAGTAAGGGAAAATGCAAATATTTTAGTGAAAGCAGCAATAGTAACCAACATAAAAAGAAATAGAATCCATATGAAGAAATTACTAGTGAATTTAAGAAGATAACATGCTTAGAATGTACGTAATGGATAAAGTAGGTAAATGGAAAGATTATTTACATCTTGTAGAGTTTGCATATAATAACCATTTTTATGCTTCAACTAGATTAAGTTCATTTGAAATATTGTATGGAGGAAAATTTAATACTCCAATTTATTGGGGTAGACCAATTGATAAATTAATGTTAGGACCCAAAGTATTGAAATGATATGGAAGCAACAGTGAAACAGGTACACCATAACTTGAAGGTATCTCAAGATAGGAAAAAAAAGTATTCCGATTTAAAAATAACTCCACTAGAGTTTCAGGTAGGAGATCATGTTTATGTGAAAGTGAAACCTAGAAAAAGTTCCCTAAGATTGGGAAAATATACAAAATTGAGACCCATGTATTGTGGATCTTTTAAAATGTTAGCAAAGGTTGGACCAGTAGCTTATCAACTAGCATTACTACCTACCATCAACATACATAATGTTTTTTATGTTTTGATTTTAAAGAAATACGTTCATGATGCTACTCATGTGGTTGGATTGGATGTTATTTAGGTGGAACCCAAAGGAGAATTTCAAGTGGAACCAGAGCATATTCTCGACAGGAGATAAATTTTACTCTGGAACTGTACCATCAGATGGGCCAAGGTGCAATGGAAGCACCTCAGTTCAGAATAATCTACTTGCGAATTAGAAAGCAACATGCGAGAAGCATATCCAATTCTGTTTGAAAATGGTTTAGAATGTTTAAAAAGATAAGACCAAGAATGATGTTAATTTTAAAGGGGAGGTGTATGTACCACACCTAAGAAGCCAAATATTTATTTGTTTGAAAGAATTTAAATTATTATTTTTGATATTTTGACTGAGGCCAAGATAAATGTAAAAGAATTATTAATTATTTAATAATTAAAAACTGAAGTAGCTCTTGTAGAGTGTTTGTTGATCCACAAGGAGGAATGACAAGTGTCAAAAGAAGAGCCCAAGTGGAAAAACTATTGAATGAAAGCTCAAGTGATGTAAGAGGCATCCTCCCTAAAAATCAGGTCGAGACTCATTGTGGAGTAATAATGAGAAGGTGGCTCATAAATGAACAAGTCCTAGGTAAAATACTATAAGTATTGATCACATTGAATGAGTAGGAGGCTTGTGATGGAGGGGAGGGTGAAATAGCTTATGCAGAGACAACATCGATCAGTCGTTGTCCTTTTTGTTCAACAAAAAGGCTCGAGGGTTCTAGAGAAAGTAACTTGGTTGTTTTGGAAGATTGGTTTGGAGGAATGGAAACTTTCAGTTTTGATTCCCCATGAGTGGTGACAAATTCCATTCTATTAATCCTGTGTTTTAGACTTGTTAGTTATATTTATGAAAATGATTTTTATCATGTTAGTTTCTTATTACAATTTATATGTAGAAATTTATACATTAAGTAAATTCTTAATTTTCTATTTTAGCATTTTTATTATAGACTGATTTATGCACAGAGGAGATAGCAACTAGAAATATCTTTTTATACATAATTCATTATCATTCTAGAAAAACCCTCAGTATAACTGCAATAACTTAAATAACATAAATAACTAATAAAATATATTAACTATTAGCATTATACAAATGTAGCAAAAGAGCCGAGTGGATGCTTATTATACAAAGATTATAAATATAACTATTAAACAATGATTATGCCATTAAGGCCAAAGGTAAATGCTTATAAAAACCTAGATATGTTATCAAACTAAAAATAATCCTTAAACTATAAACTGAACCGAGAGGTTAAACAAACTTCCACATATACAGTGGTAAAATACATCAAAAATCCATTTTGTTGGATTAAAAAGTTAATTCAAATATCTAAAGAGACCAACAAACAAGTTGCAAATCAAACTAGATCTATCAACTAAAAATCATTTAAACTTAACTTAGGTTTCATCCATGGAATGTAGGAGGTCGAGAAGCCCTCTTTCCAAAATCTAAATCGAACCCCTTGGTTAACTTTGCCAACTGACGGTTGATTGATGTGTATACCTTATATACGCAAGAAGAGAAATATGTTCACACAAATCGCAATCATGTTCACACGAGAATTTGATCCCCATGCATATATGTCATGTCCCCAATTAAGTAATTTCCAAATAAGACTACTTGCAAATAATGTTTCACCAACCTACTAGTTCCCTTGGTTGATATGGAGATATAAATTTTGTAATAAGGGGTTATGGGACCCAAAATGACTTTATTTTACCATATTCACATTTAAATGGATCACATAAATGATAAATGCTAAGAAAATAAGGTGGCATGGGTTCATGAAGAAACTTGGAAGCTTGTGGAGCCTTTGGGTGACTAGATTCCCCACACACTTGGCATGATCTTCATCCAAATTCGAACACATGAATAATGTAACGATATTGGAGGGTGAGGTGGTGTCAAATATCATATAATGAGCCAAGTAATTTAAAATAGTAAAGGATAATAACTCCCATGGAAGAGGAAGAGAATAGAAGACAATGTGTGCCACTTGGAAGGAGATTCCATACACTTTGTGACAACAAATGATGAAATATTCTATGACAAGTATGACAAATTCAAACCTGATTGCATACATATGAAAAATATGACATGATAGGGATAAAAATAGCCACAAATATGTCAAATTTGGGATTTAGAGGCAACCATTCGAATTGGGGAAATAATTGGAGCATGAAGAGGAAGACAAGTGTCATAGGAGTTACTAAACCACTAAGATGAGTTGGAGGAAGAACATGGAGGTAAATTAGACCTTAGAAGGCCTCATGAAGTTAATAAAATGATTTCATGGGGAAGGAGAAAGGATTTTGATCATTTTTTAATTGGCCTTTGGAATTTTGGAGAGCTTTTTCTTGTCCATTGCACAGTGAGTGTTCACTCTCCCTGCTTGTGAACCAAATTCAAAGGAATTGGATTCCTTTCCAATTTGGTTGATGAAGAGGCCATTAATACCTCTGATTGAATATTAGTTAAGGATTTTTAGTTGCATTTTGAAGGTCCATATAGTTCGAATTCTCATCTATCTCCTTATTCTCTCATTCATTCTTCTCCATTCCTCCAGACTCTCATGTTGAGGGCGCACTTGTTGGAGTCGTGCTTGCACGGGGTCTTCACTCAGTGAAGACATTTCATAGTGAATTTTTTCATGGGATATTAAATAATACCCATAATTTCACTAGATATTGATAATTACCTACAAAATCCCTATTGTTGATCCCCCCCTCCCAATACATATTTCTAATTTAAAAAATCCTTGTTTTTACGATATATTCCTAATTTTTACAAGACACCCATTTTCATATCTCACAATACCTATAAACCCCTTATACTCTACTCCTCACCCCCCCAATACCTACAATATATTGACCTTATTTTTCACAATCAAAACCCCCCCTTTATGAATGAATGTGATAAGATATTGCTCAACAAGGTGAATCCCCCATGGGTGCTTGCGATTTTATGAGTATATTTGATTCCAAAGAATTGATATATGATGTATGGATCTATAATATTATGTCAATATTTTTTTTAAGTTGAAATATCAGAAATACATGTATGAAAGGCTTGCATACACATGCTCTTAAATAACTAGTTTTCATGGATTTGGCTTCAATCTTGAAGTAGTTTTATATCAGATTTGTAAGAGGGATATTCTATGAGTTTGATGATGTTATGAAAGCTATATATTATGTATTAATATTTAATTTTATGTACCTATGTTGTGTGGATCTAAATCCAAAAATTCCATATGTGAAACGCTTACAATTCCATGCTATTAAATCACTAGTTTTCATGTATTTGACTCCCATACTAAATGTGTTATATACCATAATTGTATGAAGGGATTTCATTGATGTGTAACAATTCTGGGGAAGAAATTTTTATGTTTTATATGGTATCTATATGTCACATCCTGATCTGAACCTTTAACTCTACCTTTCATATATCAAAATCGAGTTAGTTATGCAATATCCCCATAAGCAATTTCCCTCAAAGTGCTTATGCAAATGTTGCACTTTATAATCAATTTAAGGAGATAATAACCATGATTAATTACATCCCCTAATGTATGATATTCATCCCCATACTCTGTTCTCAAATTTTGGAGGGTGGTACTACATTTGGAGAGCCAAAAGTGTCATCAACCCTTGGGGGTTTTAACATCGATTTCCTAGTGTTTTTGTCCTTCTTTCCCTCTATACAAAATAAAGTTGTAGAAGAAATTGGGAAGTGTATGAGAATTCATATTATGCATTAGTATGTCCTAATACCAATCAAGGTCCTCCAAAGTGTCAATAAACCAACTTGGGATGTTTTAATGCTCACCATACCATTTCCTTTCAAATTAGGAACCATTTGGTGAAAGTTGGAACCCTCTAGAGTCATGACCAATTAAGCTCAAATTTTCTCAAATTATACTTTTCTCCAAAATTACAAATAGGGGCATTACAATTTTAAAAAAATAACGGAGTTAGATTAGGAAGCGTAAATCAAAAGTAAAATAATGTTTGGAAATATAAATCTAGTTTTAATACTTACCAATTATAAAGCAATCAAATGCTCTGGATGAAGCATAAACTTCTTTACTCTTTAAAGATTTGAGATCGTTAGCCATGAATATTAACCTTTGAATCAAATTCCATTCCCAAACTTAAGTCAGGGAAATTGGTAGTTTGTGAAGTCAAAGAAAAACAAGGTAATATAACCACTCGAATATTCACTAACCTACATACAAGTTTACCCAATATTTTTGTCGTAAACTAAGATTTGAAGGTTAAAACCCTACACCCTAAAAAGAGTAAATACTTACAATTTTTAAATCAAAATCTATGCCATGAGGAAGGTCAAAAGGTTCAAAATAGAGTCAATATAACTAGAACTGCAACAAGAGAGCCTGAATTTATTCCTTGGCCAGTTTGTGAGTTCAAACAGAATCGAACTGTTTAAAAAAAAGATTTTTCTCTACCTTGCCTCTTCCTCGTCTTTACCTGTAGCATACAAGAAATGGATGAGAATCCTTATTACACAGCACAAAAATGAAGTGTAAAAATAGTAGAGACCATGAATCCTTACCGTGTAATTGTTTGAGGGTACGAGGAGTTTTTCTTCATCAACAATCACGCCGTCGTAATACCCCATGTAAAAAACGTGCTCAATTAGCTGTAAAACCTTCATCAATCTTGCATTAAAAAACCGTAATGAATAATATAGGTTACCTTGTAAAAATTATAACTTCCTCTTTGTTAAATATAACTCCATCAAGAATAGTAGAATGCAGAAGCCAAACCATCAACCCTTCCACACTAAGAAAGCAGAGAAGGCTTTAATAAAAACGAAGAGCTAAAGAGACAGATCTCAGGTCGATTAAATACACACACTTATACTCTTCAAATTAAAACCCATCCGCTAAATTTTCATTACAGAGCTCAAATGAGCAGCATGAGCTTCATTGCCATAGAAGTAAGCCCGACGTTCACACCAGGGAGAAGATTTTAAAACAACCGTAGCAAGGAAAAAACCCTCAGTGGGGTGGTTTGCGAAATGAAAACCATCAAATAACCTTCACAACAACCAAAAATCAAGTTTTAAGATAGAGTTATGAGATGCACTTTCTGAAATTAATCAATCCCCATAAAATCTCATCCAACAACATAGAGATAAGGCAAGAAACAAGTGGAAGGCTGGGATGTAGCTGCTAAAACCAAGGCCTGAAAGTGCAGTTAAGGCAATGCAACAAAGCATTAAAACCACCCTGTCTGAACTATCAACTCGCATGCCACGGGTTCAAACATACAAGTGTAGCATTAAAACCTTCCACTTGGCTATTAAACCTTGCAAGTTGTCAAGCATTGCATTAATCCTTTTAAACCTTTTAAACCTTTCTGCGGCTAATCTTGAACCTTATAAACATTGTCGCATGATTACAAACACTGTCGCATGATTACAAACATCGTCGCATGACTATGAGCCTAAATTCAAGACCATAGCACATAACATCACATGGATGGTTTCTAAATTTTAAAGATTAACAATGTAAAAAAAAAAAGGGTCCCATAAGGTGGGTTTGAAACCTTATTTAAAAGTTAAGGTTAATCTTAGCATATTAAACCTTAAACATAAACCAGTCCTTACGCATGCAAACTATCATCTTAGTACCGAGATTCACTTTGACTCAAGACTTAGGACTAAGGATAATTATTAGGGTCCTAATCATAACTTGTAAAATGAACTGATCAAATACCTTGCTAAGAAATTGCAAGTGTATACAAATTATTTTACTTTGGTACACTCCCAACTTACAACAAAGTAAATTTATTATTAAATGAGATTATGCTCATAGAAGTAAGAGTAGTATATATATCATTTTTGGGGTTGTGACACTTTCTTTCATTCCATTGCTATTTCTCAACCATTTGATCCCTCTAACGTGATTCAACCACAAACTATTTAGGTGTTCTAGTTGATATCATCTATTAGAAAATATGGTTACAGAGAAGAGAAGGAATATCAATGAATATCTAGTATTATTGGCATTGCAATGTTTATATTTTTTAGTACTTATAATTGTTCTGGAGTACTGAGAGCTACAAATCCATAAATTTCATATTCACATTAATTTTATTGATCGGGTAATCTCTGTGATGGATTGTGTGCTAGTTACTACGTCTGTAGGATTGATTGCGAGTGAAGAACATGTGAAGGCCTTAGATGAAGCTATGAAGGTTACCAAGGTCGAACCCACTACCGAAAAGGCTATCGACGCTTACGCTAATGATTTTTTATCTGAAGTTTGTTGATATTGATGCTAGTAATTTTTATTTGATTCTCATGTGTGTTTCTTCCTTCCTGGGAGAAGTGGCCACATTGAACCTAGATAAATAGGATAACTACGATCAAATAAATGAAGGAGGATTCATGTTGTGGGCATTGGAGGTGTTTAACATATGGAAACACTTATTTGTAAGAAAATAGTAATGAGGTGAACACATGGAAGATGTTGTTAATATTTCTACTTTAATTCAACTAGGATCTTTATATGAAAGAATAACAAGCACAAAAATATATTTCAAGAAACACAAGAGACACAAGACACAAATATTTTCATCAGGGAAACAATAAAAGAGAAAATAACACAAACTTCCTCTTAATAGTTTTGTCACTAAGACAATATCACAAGATGGAAAAACCCAAGAATAAGATGTCGCATGCAACTCTCTCTCTTCCTCCTCATCCTCTCTCTCCTAATGTGCACATGAGAGAGTATGACTGTGTGTATCAAATGGGGAGGGTGTCTTCCTATTTATATCTTTTTGTTGAGTGACTTACTCAACTAATGAGGTCATCCAGGATACATAATTGGGGTCAACCTACCTCGAAATACTTCAAAGTACATTTTCCTTTATTTATTCTGGGGACTATTTCCCCAACTTGCAATGGAGGGTTTACCTCAATGACCATATATAATAATGACATCCTGAAAGGAGGGAAACACATCTTCGATGGGGGTAAAACAATATACAATGATAATATACATCAAAATCTATTTCGAAGTTACAATTACAACAACACTCCCTTTTAACTAGGAAGGTATTCTCTCTCGCCATAATCATCAATGCATTTGGTCATGTCATCATCACGGGGTCATCATCGTAGTTGTTTTCATTTTCCTAATCTTGTCGGTTATTGAATAGTTTCATATATATATCATCGAAAGTTTCTACAGAGCCAACCCTATTTTGTGTTGGGTGTAGTACTAGTCCTCATCATATCCATGAGTAAGCCATTGTGTAGGTACATCCTAGGACGATTCATTACATTGCCACTACAATCACCTATGCCTCCTACTTTCATATCATCGTATACATATCATCTCATCATTGTACAGAAAGCACAACCTAGATGCATATCATAGACCACATGCATTCTACCAACATAGGAGCATGTTAGGAATTTTACGTCGCCGAGACAACATGCATCTTCCACTATGCGAGAATCACTTAGGAGCACACCAAGTGCATTACGTCTCTCTATGTTCAGCCCATGTTCTACCAACATATGAGCATAACGAGACTTTTACATCACCAAGATAACCTGTATCTTCCACTATGTGAGAATCTCCTAGGGGCACACCAAGTGCTTTACAAACGATCATCTCCAACATGGAGACACACATAAGGACTGATTGCATCTGAAAAACCTACGTACAACGCCGAGATATTTTACGTTCCAAGACAAACTCAAGGACTTATTACATCTATCGAAAACCTGCATACCATGCCAGGATATTTTACATTCAAGGACAACCCATACTAGGACTAATTACGTTTGAACAACCTGCGTGCCAATGTGGTGCCAATATCTTTTATGTTCCAGGACAACCCACAAGATTGATTACATCCGAACAACCTACGTACCTCACCAAGATATTTTACGTTCAAGGACAACCTGCATACTTTTCCATGTGAGATATCATGCATCTGCATATTCTAGTCTCTCGTCATCTCTAGCATGGGAGCAGGCCAAGACTGATTACATCACCAAGACAACCCGCATCTCCAAACTTGCTAGAATTCATCACTCTCTCTTTCTAGGGACTTTGTTCTGGATCACACCAAGTATTTCTCTAAAGTACTTGAACTTCACTTTGGATAGCGGCTTGTTCAATACATCAGTTATTTTCTCATCCATTGCCATGTACTATAGCTTCACTGCTCCTCTCTACACCATACAAAAAATGCAAGTCATATCAAACAAATCTACAACATTGCACATGTTTCTATGGAATCTACAGAGATAGAATAATCAGTATTATGACAACATAAATACAACGTATCGATCATATCTCCTTTTGCTATTACTAGTGCCCCTTTAGTGATCTTCCACTATGTTTTTCCAAATGTAGACAAACAGTTTTTATCTCCCAACTACCTTGTTGAGATCAGATTTATTTTCATAGCAAGAATGTGCCTTCCATATTTTAACACCCATTCATTTCCATTATTTAACTTAATCTGTACCTACCCATTCCAACAATTTTATATGGTTCATCGTCCCCCAATCAAACATGTCTAAAATCACCTCGAAGAATTTCCTATGGGGTGTAACATGACATGAAGCCCTTGAATATACTGCATAGTAATCACTAGTATTATCTAATGGAAGAATAAAATCATCTTGTAACACATCACCTACTACATTTGCTTCCCAAGTAGTCTCTTGCTTCCCATATCCTTTCTTCTTTAGAGCTTTGCAGTCTTTCTTTAGATGTTCTCTCTTACCACAATTCCAGCACTCTACCTTTCCAAATCTGTACTTGGATCTGTCCTCTCTAAACTTGCTTTGATTACCTAGGTTCCTTCCTCTCTCCCTTTTTCTTCCCCTGCTCTCCATGGTCAACGCATTACTTGATGTTTCATCTATGCTTTTTCTTTGCATTTCCTCGTTAAGAATAACACCGACAACATCATCAAATTTAAGAGTGTTTGAACTAGGGACAGAGTTACTTACAACTATGACCAAGCTATTCTAGCTTTCTGGCAATGAGCACAAGATTAGAAGAGCCCTAACCTCATCGTCAAAATTTGCTTTTACAGAAATTAGCTGACTAGTAAGCATATTAAATTCATTTAAATGGTCAGCAACAGATTGACCTTCTGACATATTCATATTAAATAAATGCTTCATTAAAAAGACCTTGTTGGAAGCCGAGGTTTTTTCATAGAGCTTAGCTAATGCACTCATCACACCCTCTATTGTCTTTTCTTTTGAGATATTGAAAGCCATCGATAAAGCCATGCACAACTATAATTTTTTCCAGTGCCTTTCTGTTAAGAACCTCCCATTCTTCATCCTTCATAGTCATCAGTTGTTTTGTTTTTCCGCCTAATGGATAGATCCTTATGGTATAAATAGTTCTCCATTTTCATCTTCCATAACTTATAGTTTTGGTTGTTAAATTTATTGACCCTAAACTTTCCTTCTTCTTTCCTACGAGTTTACCAGGAAAATAAACCTTTGGCTCTGATACCAATTGTTAGAAAAATGGGATCACAGAGAAATAATAGTTATATAATTAAATAATTAAACTAGATGCAAACATGTTACAAGAGAGACACAGATATGACATGGTTCACCTAGGATGGGCTACGTCCACACATAAATTTCCAGTCCTTTATTATTATATCGTCCAACAAAATGAAGGGATAGAACCTGTAGCAACCCCACTGCACTTCCTCTTCACACTCTCTTAGTCTCTCTCACACAATCATAGATATTGTTTACAATGCTACAATACAATACCCATACGTATTATGATGCCTTCCGTTTGTAAAGGGAATACCATGGGAAAATACCACGGGTTTCCCAAATACCATGGGTCCGTAAATAACCCATTATTGACCAAGTCATGACTGTGAAATTACAACATTTACAAGGAATTTTTTCCTAAATTTTTGCTACAAGGGCGTTGTTCCCAAACCTCCACCAAGGGTCTCATAAACCAGTCGTCGCCCCACATGGACCCCCTTGACAACTACAGTGGGGGTGAAAATCCCCCCCCACACCCCCCTGCCAGGTGTTGGGATCTAAACGTGGCTAAAATAACATCTGTGAATCAGGAAGATCAGGATCCACGACCAACATGTCGAGAGCATACGACTTCCTCACCATAAGAACAATATCATCATCATATAAAAGAAGGATGATGACTATATCAACCAAATTCGTGCTAGCACAACTTGACTCTTCCAAGCAACCCTCTAGCTTGTCAATGTAAATACAAAAAAGGGTAGGCAATACATGATAACCTTGCTTGCCTCATATATTACAATTAATTTATTCTAACCAATCATCAAAGTTCCTAAGCTTAGAAATAACCTTCTCATACAAGATTATCGCTACAAATCAACTTGAAAGGGAATTTTGGTTCTTCTAATCTATTCCAAAGGTTAGTTCGAGGTAGAGTATCAAAATGTTATCTAAAGTCAATAAACCAACACATAAGATTGGTTTTAGCATTGCAACACTCCTCAAAAATGATCCTAAGAGTAACAAGGTGTTGAATGATAGCCTCGAAATCTTGCATATCCTTGAATTCTCTTTCTTTGACTTTCTAATTATATATTAATGTTCTTTTTTAAAATAATTACAGATAATTTATTTTTAAAAAAATAACAATATTTTGATAATCTTTTTTATACATTATATCCATAAAATATCATTCCAATTTAAAATAAATTTGAGACCAAATGAAAAGAAGTTATTTTTTCTACCATCACCTTCACCATCCATTTTTATCCACCTACCAACTCTTATTGTAGAAATAAATATTTTCATGTCTTAAGCCCTCTTGTGAAGGCTTTAGCTTCATGAGTAGTGAACCCAATCATGCTATGTAAATATTCATGATAACCATTATAATTTTAACAAGATCCACAAGGTGGCAATGTCCCCGATATTGCATCTATAGTTGCTGCTTGTTTGCAATTACAAACGACCAATAAAATACTATTGAAGTGAAGTAGTAGGTATGAGGACATTTAAGTTGGCTAAGCAAAGCTCAAGGCTGGAATAGCTTACAAGAGGAAAGGAAATTCCACGGTTCAATTGCAATGTTAAAGACAAAAATTAAAACTATCAAAAGTTTAGCACATATTGGAATAATAAATCACATATTTTGATATCACAAAACCAACACTATATTTTTATTTATTTAAACACACTAAGGTGCACATAGGAGAAATTGCATTTAAAAAGCAATTTCATTCTATTAAATAAATAAAACTATCTAGTACCAATACATTTACATAAATTTGATATTACAAAATTTTGATTTTACAGTTGCATATTTTCATATTAAAAATTAACATTATTTAATTTGCTATTTTGATATAAAAAGTTGTTTTTTTCTCACTATGTAGTCTTAATATAAATAATATTAAATAACATTTAAACATATTATATAGGTGTATATAGTAGAAAAAGCATTATATAATCACAATTATTATCTAATATGATTATATTAATATATTAAGGATAGTAGACCTAATTACTATTAACATATATTAACTAATTAATCATAAATACTAGAATATATAATATAATTAATAATATTAATTAATATGATTATCTCCTATGTTATAATAATAAGAGATAATGTATGGTTTATAATACATTAAGTAATTAACTAATTATTTTAATATAAGTATATATATTATTATCCCCTATATTAACTAGTTATTATAATAATTAATACTATATAAACCATACATTATATATATAGTTATTCATACTTACTATAATATACTATATTAGCTTATTAGGTTCTTATTAACGGGTTATTTGCAAGAGAATAATAGCTCCTCCACTAAGGAATATTATTATGTGATTTATCCCATGAATATGGAGCAACTAAACTTGAAAAAAGGATTTAATACATCTTTGATCATGTTTGCATTCAAATTCTGTTACCCACTTCTGAAAATGTGATTTTCCAAACTGCCTCTTGGCATATATTCATACACGAGCAACCTCTAATCATGTTCGATGCAATATCCAATGAGTTTGACCATATTTGCATGGTGAAGCTGACCAAGAAATTTGACTTCTTCCTGCAAAATCATAAGAAAAATAATCTTTCATGTTACTTGAATCTAAATCCATCTACCCATTATAGGACACATCTCAAATAAGATATCCAATTTGATTGAGAAGTAAAGTCAATATCACTTTATCTACTCAGCATGCTTTCAAACTTCAACCACAGAATGACACTGCAAAAGCCAGGTGTAGTCTGCAGCCAAGGTGGGAGTGGGGATGATCCATAAACTCTTTGTGTGACAGTTTAAACGTGCATTGAATATAGGCAGTGCATTGGGTGCAATCGATATGGAAAATATCCCATACACATCTAAACCCAGGTTTGATATGCACCTCGAGGTTATGAAGCTCACGATAGTTCACACAAATGGCCGACGAATCACATATTGGAATTTGAGATATGCAACCCCTGAGGTGCTTCTCACAGCCAGGTTTAGATGGGTCCGAGCCAGTGTTCACTATTAACTACTTTGCAACCTAAGGCCATATCAAATAATAGCCTCGGGTCATATTCAACAACCTGATGTGCACAAATAGAGGTACTTCAAATTTTGAGAGACAGAAAATTTAAGCACAAAAGCAACACAAAATCAAAACAAAAGTTTGATTGCTTCATTTCCTTCGCCGAAGAATTCATAGCAACTATCAATCTATGCTTACCAACCATTCCTTGTGACCCTATAACCCATCTAGATTAAGTGTCTTGACAGCAATAGTAAGTTTGGTGCCAGGCTTGACAGTAGCAGTACCATTCTCTTCTATCCAGTATTTGAAAACATAGCTGAACCCACCTCCACCGAGAACACTTTCTGGCCTAAAGTTCCCAATGGCAGATCTCAGCTCATTGAATGTGAATTTTAACAATTGGGATGATATTCTTAATTGTTCTTCTAGCCTGGGAGTAGTTGGAATGCTCTCTGTACTCGCATTACTAATCAAAGGACCTGTTTGGGAAGTTGGCAATGGATTTCCACTATCATTGATATTTTTGGTTTCACCTGTGCATCAATCCGTGGTACAAATAAAACCCATCTATAAGTTAGCTTTTAAGGAATTAAAAAACCAAAAATTCAATTGCAATTACAATTTTAAGAACAAACCCCTTTAAATGACGTAATAATCTATTGGAATTCAAGAACCAAATTATAACTTAATACCAGCTATTGCAATTCACTGCTTTTATGAAAAAAAACATGTATTGTAGTCTAAACAATTTTGTGTCCAAAGTTAGTGTTTGTGGTTTCGGCATTGTTGTTGGAATAGGCGTAGGTGTAAAAGGCAGAAGAACCATTATGAAACAGGAGCGAGCATAAGGTGGATTGTTTTAATTTTCTAACTAGTGTTGCTAGCAATGCAAGTATAATTAAGATTGCACTCTTTATTTACTTGTATTCTTTCGGTCACTATAAATATAATAAAACCAACCCAACCCAAGAATAGGCCAAAATACATAGTTTAGTTATTAAATTCATTACTGAAAAGCCTTCTTCTATGGCTGGGTGAAAGGGAGACCAATTAAGTAAACCTCCCATGCACTTTTATGATCCCAACAAATATCCAAATAGGGATCCGCTTGATTTTTTAAAAGCCAGGATTCGGATATGGCGGGGAAACAACAAGTACAAACAATATAAATAAACAATTAAGGTGTTTTACATAGAATATAGGGGTATCGTATTGATTGAGGACCGCAAGGAAACAATTTCATGCGACCACTAATCACGAGGTGAAAGGAGTGCCCTCGAGCTCTCGCCCTCATGCACGCTACTCATGATTCATGCTAGCTACAACCCATCAATAAGTGAACCTGTAGACCCAATGTTAGGCTCAGCGCAAATAATTAAAAAACTGCCAACTATTTACATGTGTATTTACAATTGGTGGAAAGTTTGGGACCAACAGCCACGATTCTCCACGATATGCAATAAATTTTATCAAGGAAAAGGAAAAATCATGGAACGCATCACCAAGAGACTCCACCCATCCATCAATTGTAAGAAACAAGAGTGGTACCTTCATCAATAAATGACTGATCAAGAAAATAAAAAAAACCAATACCATCTCCATTAATTATATGACTCCCATTCTATCATAATCCCATAATGAATACAATAGATCATAATCCCAATAATGAATAGCATACCTGTTTGCAGTAATTGATGTTGCATTATCTCCAAGGAAAAACCCTGCTTCACAGTAACAGATAATTATTTTCAATAAACCTAATTTGTACTATTACAAAGATTATACAATCTTTAATAAAACAAACTTACATGCATAACTATCACACAAAAAACTAGCATAACAAACATTTTCTGGGCTGTTGCCATTATTAATACATCTCTCGAATCTCAGCTACAGATCCTCCTCTTCGACCTTCAATGCTTGGATGACCGAACTTTACTGGTCAGTGTAGATGCCCGTATTTTTACAGATAAAGAGCCAGACACATATGGCAGTGGAACCTGAAGTCTGCACAGCATGAACAACAATCAAGGCTGGTCCTTTTGCAACAACCTAGAAGATGAAGATGACGTTAAGAAATTTTAATTTCTAGGAAACTTCAGGAGAAGTTACAATAACCATGATTTTTAGAGTTGCTGTGGAATTGGTAATTCTGTGCATGATGCTACTTTGGAAGAAATGACCTTGGATCATGGTTCCTGTCTTTCAACAAATTAAGAGCCTTTTCCTGTGCAATGTCAATTATTTAGCCTTTGGGTGGTAACTTTCCCAGGAAAACAATTTAGTTCGTAATTGCTCAAACAATTTTATTAAGGCATCTTCATCCCACCCGTGACCTCACCCTAGCCAAACCCCACCTCAGGTTTTGTCGAGATTCTTCAATGCGCATAACAAGAAAATTATAAGCTCATGAAAATTATAAGCTCATTACCAAGGATGAGAGAGTCGTTAAGGATGATAACTGGTTAAAAGTGTACTCCCAACCAAAAAAAAGTAAAACAAGTGCTATATTTTGTTTAACTTGAATATTAGCATACATATACATTAAGACTTCGAAGGTGGTTTCCAACTTAATTGGCATGAAAATGAGTTTTAACTGAGTCAAAATATATTATTTGCCTCAAAATTGCCGTAAACAAGTACTCGATTTCCCATTATACTTCTCTATTTAGTGCATCCACTTACAATTTCTTTAGACGATTCAAGCCCAAACTGGACACCTGTCAAAGCTGCCTGCGGGAACCGTGCAGCTTCTTCCATCGTGTCAGTAAACGAAATATTGAACATACCCAATTTCTGACATAACTGCAGAGAATCCTATGAAGGCATGGCTATAGCTATAAACGAGTGATAAATGTGCATCTTGGTCAGTACACATCATCAGATGGTAAAGTTAGCACTCAACAATTGTAATCAAGCTTAAGTAAGTAAGTAGTTAACGAAAGATAACCTTAGCTTTGGGTTTTTTCTGTTCGGTGTTCAGTATACCTTTATATAATGAAATATAAGGATGCTAAGCAAGGCACTGATAGAGAAGCTAAGTCCATTTCTTTCATTTTGGTAAAAGGGTAGACCCACTTGTACAATTCAGTGGAGATATTATAATCTATGATAATAAAAAAGAAAGAATTGGAGTATTTTGCATCTCGGTGTGTAACGATCGATCCGTCCTCATGAAAAGAACAGTCAAGCTAATTGAGTATTGCAGTTCCGTCAGTAAGCCAGATGTTTTAGATTCCTAAATAGAATGCATATGTTGTGTCTAGATTTGGTTGATGAGCCTCTATGCTAACTAACTACGTTTTCCCTTATATAATTTTAAATCTCTTAATGACCGCAAAGTTTCAATTAAAATGAAATGAAAAGAAAAATTAAGATAAATACGCTGCCAGAACCATAACTCATCCCACCCTCTGGTGGAGATAGTTACCCTTCTATAACTATTGAGACCAAGTGGCAGTTACATAACATTTGGAGATGGTTGAGGGGCACGAGGGTTGTAGTGACAAGGCTCGGCTTTGCCTACACAAGGACTTTGTCATTTACTTATGGTTGCATCTGGTGAGGCTCCCCATCCAAACTCATATCTACCTGCTGAAATTTCCCTTGGACAGGATTGCTCCAAAGGAAAACTCATGGCGAATTTATTTAACAGATCTATTTCAAACCTATAAATTTGTTGAAAATACATACACGTTGTTGAAAATACATACACTTAATTAGTTACTATGTTCGTGGAGAATGAAGGATAATACACCCATTGCAAAATTATAAATAACACCACTACAAATTCAGAGTGAATTGATGTAACTACACAAGATTGATGAGAAAACTTAATTAATGAAATCCTGAGATCAGATACCCCAAGATTAATTGATTAATTGTTGATGGTGGTCGTCTCATCAATTTTAGAGGATTAATTGATTAATTCTTTATTGAACAAGAGTTTGGGCATAAACACTAAGGTGTGGAATGGTGACAATTTCATATGCAGGAGAAGGAGGTGCTAGAAAGGTCAATGGACGTGGTGTTATATATTACGTAACAGGTGGCAATAGAAAATAAATATCAAAATTAAAGTAATATATTTAACAATATCACAATATAGATTTAACTAATTAACTACATATATTACTAATTAACTAATTAAAAAACTATATAAAGTAATATATTAATTAGTAATATATTAAAATATTAATTAATGTATATTTCATCTTAATGTATATATATTAATTGATTACAATGTCTCCGACTAAATTACTCATATATATTAAAATATATGACCACTTATTATTAATTTATAAGTTAAGAAATTACTATTTAATTAATTAACAATATCATGATAAAGTTTTAGTAAAATGGATCCAATTAATATACTTTGTAATATAAAAAAAAAAGACTCAAAAAAATCTCAAAGTCACAAACTACAAGGGATTTCTATTAGGCCAAAAAGTAGTATAAATTTGACGAGTTATATAGCTATTTTATTTTTATTTTTTTACACATATCCTAATAACATTTCAAATTGATCTATGATTAAAGTTTACCATTACAATACATGGTATGGTAAGATTCTTTTGATTTAAAAAGAAACATTTAAAGAAACTTCTTTTGATTTTTGAATCACCAATATAAATTCCTTTGAATTGTAACTTGGGATAGTTGTTATTATGTCTCCTTAAATGGTTTCTTTGATAGTTGTTACTATGTCCATATAAGGGGATATATATTTATGGCACCATGCTATCAATATAGTTAGTTTATACTAAAGAGTATTTTTATTATTTTTAATTATATATTTATCTTATATATAATTGTTGGATTAATGAATGATGTCCATTTTGTAAACTCTGTAGTAGCATTCGCTCTGCTTAAATTTTGAAAAATGGGCACCCAACTCAAAAGTCCTTGGTGTGGTTGTCCATAGGATGGAGGATCACAATGTAATCAATACTATGCACATCATAATCTTTATTGATTAACATGGTTGGATTTAAAAATGTTTTTCTTCAAAGTCAAACCACATGTAGGTTTTTCTTATTCAAATGAAAAAAAATATGAAAGATGGTTTTATTAACATCAAAAGATGGTTCAAATTTTAACCATCACTTCAAGTGCTTTAGTTACCTCAATTTGAGTTGACATGTGTTAAAGTTGAGAGAGGTGATCATCAATATGAGGAAGATACAAGGCAGTAACAAAATTAATTACATAATTAAAAGACAAGCAACAAAAGGAACTTTGAAGGCCCTTATGTTCAACAAAATGTTTCTACCCTCTAAAGCCAAATCTATCATCATTGTTGTTTCATTAAGTTAAAAATTTTAACAAAGCTTTTGTAGTTTAAATATGACAATAATTTATGTAGTTCCAGTGAAAATAAATTTAAACAATTATTTGGAAATTTTTAGTTGAGATAATTATACTAATATGGATAGTTGTGTAAGATGTTTTGTTTTTCTAATTGTTATATCTTTGTTTTATCTATGTGAAAAATAAGTTCAAAATTTGCTACCTATTTTCTATTTTTTGTCATAAAATGTTTTTTGTTTTTTAATAAAATATATAGTTTTGTAGAATTTATAGAAAAAGTTTGAATATATATTTGCAAGTTTTATTTGTTAACTTTGGATGTATTTGGTACCATTGTATTTTTACAAACCATTTTCAATTCTAATCCAATAAGAGAGTTTTCATTAATTAGTTTTGTTAATTTAAGTTTTTTTTTCATTTTTTTATTAATTAATTGTATTAGTTGTTTTTCACTTTGGTTTATATTAATATTATTCTCTATTAATTACTACTTTATTATCAAATTCCATTAAGTACTCATAGTTCATAATCTTAGTTGTATTTTTTATTTTTATTTTTTTTCCTCACTTGATTTAGTAGTTTTTGTCCTATAATGTTTGATAGTCTACAAATTTTAAAAAAACCTATTAACAATAATGCAAACATTGCCACTCATGAATCTTGTTTATTTATGAACAATGACACAATAGAAATGGACTCTTCAAAAATTATTTTGAAAATATAAAGTTTATAAATACACTTTTTTATACACACAATCAAGTTTCATTGGTATTGAATAGAAAGACCATATCATTAATTTAACATGATAAATAATAAGGTTAAAAAAATCTTATTATAAACAAGTATTTATAGATGATTATAGAGATATATTTATTTATATTACATATTCACAAATATTTATAGATAATTATAAAGATATATTTATTTATATTACATATTAACAAGTATTTATAGATAATTATAGAGATATATTTATTTATATTATATATTAACAAATATTTATAGATAATTATAGAAATATATTTATTTATATTATATGAAAGTGATGTAATTTATAAATAGTTATAAGTAGTTTACTATATTCAATTTTAAAATTTTGTTAAATCTTTTTATTATATTTACTTAAATAAATTTATTTACAATAATAAAATTATATTTAAGGTTTATTTTAGCATTTTCACAACAAATTTACAGGACTTTGTATAATCTTAATTTAAAAATAAATAAAACTTTTATTTAAATTTTAAAAAATAATCTACTATAATAAATAACATTCAATATTTTTTTAAACAAATTAATATAATACAAATAAATATAGAACAGAGTATAATGTTAAATTGGGATAGATATTCAAAATAATTAAAAATAAAATGGAAAGATATTTAATTTTAATTATATTCAACAAAGTTAATAAGAGGAAATTAATAAAAATGTTTTTGGTGTAGAATTATAAATTTATTTTCACAAACTTCATAGCTTGATGTGAAATATTGAAAATAGACTTTCCAAAAAAAACTTTGTAAATATACTTTCAAATTTTTATTGTTTTACCATTCTATTTAGACCTGCCTTTGGGATACTCTTGTTAGGATATTGCCTGTGAGATACTCTTGTTAGGATATTCATAAACATGGCAACATTCCCATGCGATGCTATATAAAGTTGTATACATAATTTAACAAAATTTAAAGAGTATGTTGTTTATAAAAGGGCATAGTTGTAACTTTGCATAGCCTTCTATTTTTATTTTTACATTAAAGGTAGGTGTAAGGATGAATATCTACTACCTAGAGAAGAAACTTGGTCTATTTGTATCGTCAGTTATTTATTTGAAAACAAAACACGATGCAACAACATAAACTTTTGAATCCAAGTTTATTTAATTTGCAGATTTGCATACACCACTGAAAACTCAACCAACCAGTGCTATGGCTCTTTTGATTTGCTGAATTTCTAGTGATTTGGGGTTTCAACACCTTACGTCGACTCGAACCTTGGACTTCACAGGTTCTTGTTCTTGTTTAAATTTCTCATAACATGTTCTTGTTCTTGTTTAAATTTCTCATAATGAATTTAGTGTATCTCAAATTTAAACATTCTTATCTCACACTTTTAGACGGCTTTAATTTTGATTATTGCACAATAGGTTATGTACTGAAGAAAAAGAATTTGTTACTTCTAAAAAGATAGTGTTATTGTTACCTAAATATTATTGTTATTTATTATGTTTAAAAAATAATAAATATATACAAAGTACACAATTTTTACCTATACATTAGTAAAAAAAAATTATTATTTCTACATAAATAAGTATTACCTAATTATTATTATTTATTATATTTAAAAAATAATAAATATGTACAAAGTACACAATTTTTACTTATACATTAGTAATAGGATCATCAATGTATTTTACCTCAGTACTTTCACAATAAATTTTTTCTCAGCATCAACTTCCCACCTTTTTAAAAAATTTACATTGAACATAGATCATTGTATAAAGCAGAGGCAAGTGGTTTGGTACTAAACTAAAAGATTATTTATAAGGTGTTCAACTGGTGAATTCCATGGAGCAATTGTTGTTCTTAGTTTTGAGTTGATCTCATATGAATATTTCACTTATTCAATAGGCATAACTATCCACTTTGGTTCATATGTATACGAAAGGTAGAATTTCCAATTGACTTAAAGATACCTAATTTTGAAAAGAAATAAAAAAATTAAAAAAATCCTGTTGATTCTCAAGGAACCAACATTGATAAGCAATTCAAAGATATATAGGTGGCTCACATTTTGACAACAAGGTTCATATGCAACCTGTTTATACCTTTTTTTTCTTAAGGAAAGAGCCTAGGCCTATCTTAAGAGAAATATGGACGTAATGACAAGAGAGAGAAAAAAAGAGCCTAAAAAGCGAAAATTTCCAAAAATCTATATCCAACTAACTATTCGAAATGTCAATACAATCGTTGTAATCTATGCCATTCCATCCAAGCCCAAAAATGGAAAGAAAAGCACATTATTATAACAATTTTACATTAAATAGATTAGACTCAAACCATTTTTGGAATATATATATATACACATCATGGCACCCCATTTTAATATTTGAAATGAATTAAATTAAATATTATCTTTATTTTACAACATTATGTTTTTATAAACTTTGATTTATTTAAAAACATAAACTATAACAAATTTTTAAATCTTATATTATAAAAACAAAAAGCTTAACCAAAGTTAAAATTTTATAATGTGCAGAAACTTATAATATTTAAGATAATATATATATATAAAGATTGAGTGTCTTTTTTAAAATATCAACACAAATTCAAATTAAACTAAGGAATGGCCGCAGAGTTTTACTTCATTAGAAGTCTGTTAAAAAATATTTAGACATTTACTTTAAAACTAATAAGTAATAATATTAATTTGTATAGTGTAAACTACTTACCAAGACCACTTTGCATTGAAAGAAGTTATAGAGGTTTTCAATACAAATGAAAAAACGTGGCCGCTTGATATACTCTATTATTTTATACTGGATCTTCTAAACTTTTTGTTTTAATTTGTCAAATTTATGTAAGATGATGTAATTATGTTCTAATATTGGCGCTGGGAAGCCAACGATTGTGCTAATAATCTATATATCATGGAAGAACCATATCGCTACTCTTCAAATTTGAAATCACTGCATACACCTGTAATTGGCATAGTTGAATGTGGGTATGTCAGAAGTAGAAATAACATAATTTATTTTACTGCAGAAATACAATTTTGCAATATTGCAACAAAGCACCATATAAAATATCACTACCATCACTAACACCTATTTCCACCAATCTATACATAATATATAAAATAGTTGAATCAAAACATGATTATTCAGTGCATCTCTAGCATACAACGATCTCATAACCAAGCGTAAAGCTTAGCCAGGAGTTTCAATTGCAATATATCATGTGAACATTGTCCATGACCAGGCTTCGCATCACACTGCATTGTCCTTATTCTACATGCAACTCAGAAACTCCAGCATATACATCAAGAATATTATAATTTATAGATTGATATCCATGAGATAGCTGAGACACCACTGAAGCTCTACCTGCCAGAGGCACCCCATGTAAATGGATGACAAAAATGCACAGGAGTCATCAAATGTGTCAACCAGGTTGGTTATTGAGGCCATTGTTGTATCTTCTGCCATTTTGCTTCAACTTAATGAACTGAACTGAAATCAATGATTTTGGATAAACCATTTGAATAAATTTTGAAATAACACGGAATGAGAAAGGCATCCTAGAAATGTCCAGAAAGAGAGAGGTTAGATATCCAGAAGCAAGCAGCAAGGCCATGTCCTCCCTTCCAAGCCCATACTATTGATAAAGAAATTCACAGTAAACTGCTTGGAGCCCTTCAGCTACTAATAGACACACTAGAAAATACAATGGTTGATAACTTTGAGGGCTATTTTCTGCTAGCTGAAATGCACCCTAAGGAATTTCAGCTAAATTCACAGATATATAAATTCCCTCTCAACACAAATGTAATATATGACTCTTCCGTTAGTCTGTGAAAATAGAAGGTAACAGAAGCTCACTAGAAGCCAGGAGGTAGACGGACAAAAGGCTGTGCTGGAAAGAGTGAAACGACGGAGGAAGATTCGTAAATGAATTAACGAACGACTCTAAACAAACGAAGTGAACTTGGCCATTTTCCACTCCAAAATCGTCAATCAGACCCTGGTTGCTGTAGCCAGAAAACCCTAGTTGCTGTAGCCAGACAATGATACGTGCCTCCAATACCAATAATTTAAATTTAAATTAAAAATTTGTTAAAACCAAAATCATCTAGCTGGTTTTAATTAAAAATTTATTAAAACCAAAATACTCTTTATTTCTATCGACCACTGACAACGTCTGCTTGAGTAAGAGCAAAATACATGCTTTATGAAAAAATAAAGAAACACGCTGAATTAATTTGGATTCTGTGACATTTGGTGCTCTTCTTAGTCTGCAGGTAAAGAGCAAGCAAGCCGTATTCCTCGTCCTTCTAAGTCTGTAGGTGAAAAGCAAGCAACCAAACAACCGAAGCCAGCGAACAGAAAAAGAAAATGTAGATTGTGTGCAAAGCAACTCCATTTCTTTAACTCTTTTATGCGGACAACCCTGCGGCTTCAAACTGCGAATACCAAAGGGATAAACCGTTCCCCTGTAATTAAAAACTAAAACTTAATAATTGAAGTACACGTAGAAAATTGAAGTACACATAAATTAAGGAAGGTAATTCAATCGTGCATACAGTGAAAGAATTAAAAGAGCCCTTTCCCTACAATGTCAATTATCTAGCCTTTGGGTGGTAACTTTCTTAGAAAAAAATTTAGTTCGTAATGGCTCAAACAAGTTTATTAAACCTTCTTCATCCCATCCCACGCCACCCCAGCCAAACCCCAACCCCACCTCAGGTTTTTTCGAGATTCTTCAATGCTCATAACAAAGAACTCATTACCAAGGATGAGAGAGTCGTTAAATACTGGTTAAAAGTGCACTCCCAACCAAAAAAAGTAAAAACAAGTGCTATATTTTGTTTAACTTAAATAACATACACATACATTCTTTGCATTTAGAGCTAAAAGGTGATTTCCAAATGAATTCATATGAAAATGAGTTTTAATTGAGTTAAAATATATTATTTGCCTCAGAATTGCAGTAAACAAGAAACCGATTGCCCATTATTCTTCTATATTTTGTGCATCCACTTACAAATTTCTCTGGGCCTTGCAACGCCAAACTGGAGGCTTGTCAAAGAAGATCCATTGGGTTGCATATAAAGGAGAAACCTATATCGTAAGGTTATGAAAACTATGGTTGAAATGAATGCGATGAGAAAGGACATCACGTTTTCTGTAATCCTTCCTTTGTCTTAGGGCTCCTGGAGGACTGCCCCATGACCTTCATGCAAACCAACCATATTTCAGCAAACTCGCTTGAGTCCAACTAGATCGCAATAAGTTTTGCAAATCTTAGATATTGAGTGTCAATTCTCAGAGATTGAGTGTCAATTCATGGTCACCGCCATTCCATCCATATATTAAAAAAACAACTAACACTATAACAAGAGTATTCCCACCATATTTTCCTCCAAACAAGGTAGGATGTCTAGCACAAAATAATCATTTTATGGTTACGCAAGCTTGCCACCGGGTCTTGGGGCACAAAGTCTCAGGCCTACGTCACCTATATAAACCAATAGGAAGCAAAATAAATCAAAATTTAAATAATTCCCCTAAAAAAATTGATACAAACTATAGCAAAAATTATATGTTTGTGTTAAAGTTACTACAAATTACTGTGAAATTACTCCAAATAATCGCCTTGAGCTATTCATATATATCCCCTTGTCGGGGACATAATAATAAGAGGAAATATATTAAAAAGCATTACCTTACATGCTTATTAGAAATAATGATTTCATATCAAAACTTTTCATTGCTAATTACATCTCATTTAAATATAATATTTCATTTTCATTTATTTTTATATGTTGGAAGTCACAATCCATCCTTGCTGTTCTTTTGGCCAAAGTGGAAGACTTTATTCATTGGCAACGTGCTTGTGACGATTTAGTTGGAGAGGCATGCAATGTTATTGTGGGGATTTATGTGGACACCAACGAGGAATGCATCGTAGAATATGTTGATGTACTTGTAACTTCAGAATGTATTCATCCGTATATCTTATGTATTGTACCCCGATGTTTATTCTGAGATGTGTCTGTAATGTATTTGAGTCATGTCATGCCCCGATGTTCCTATCGGGAGGTTCTATAATGTAAACAAGTCATGTCAATTCATTGTGGGTAACCCTTCTATTGGTCAAGGGTTAAAGTCCCCGCAGTTGTGGGGCCCTAGGGTTATTAGACTATCCTAGAGAAGTCAACCCTAGGTGAGTCATTGTAAGTTGGGGCAATAGTCCCCTCCGTTGTGTTAAGGATAAACCTCCTTGTTGGTCAGAGGAGGCAAAGTCCCCACAAGTTGTGGGGCACTAGGGTTATTAGACACTTTTAGAGATGTTGGATCTAGTAAGTAATTGTTAAGTGAGACCGACATGTTGGAGTGGGTTTCAAGTGAATGAAAGAATATAAATAGAGAGTGACTATCTCTATTTATCGCACACACACTCACTCATTGGACTGCATGAGTGAGAGAGAGAAGTTGTTGGGATCAGAGAGAGACTACTGCTATCGGGAGATCATCTTTATGTTTTCGGATTTTACTTTTGGTGCTGATTCTATCTCTGAGGAAGTTGCGGGATTTTCTCCTTTATGGTTTCCCCAAGGAAAATTCTTTGGGTCTCTTGTCTCTTGTGTTTTATTGCTGTGCATGTTATTCTCTCAGTTAAAGATCCTAAGATCATAATGCTAGCTTGAATGATAAAAATCTAACATGGTATCAGAGATAACCTGAGAAAAAAACATTGTGCAGATGTAAAAGCTAGGTCTTCTTAATTTTTGGGTCTCTCTCCAAAATCCATCAGCAAAAGTATGCTAGGCTGACTCTCCATTGAAGGGCGCATTTTTCTATCGAAGCAGAATTCAATTCCGAGCATTTTCAATTTTCGATGCAGGAAATTAGGGCTTCTTATAGAAGAGAAAATTTTCAGTGAGCCCGGCATAGAATTTCTCTCCTCATCAAAATAAAAGTTTAGAGACCTGGGTCAATATTTTTGGTTGGGTGAAACTCGAGGAAAGTCAAACCCTAGTTTGACCCCGAGTTGGAAAAACCCTAAAATACTAAAACTAATAAGTTTTGGTACATTCGCTATATCTCTATATTGGAGAATGCTCAGGAGCGAAAAATTGCATAGGCCGAAGATAAAATCTTGGTTTACACTGTGTCAAAAATTCAGCCTTAGATTCACTATATTCTGGAAGATATGATCCTTCCAAGTTAGGGTTACAGCCTCTTCCAGAATTCATCCCTAAACAGGACACTTGGGGCGAATTGCTATATCTTAGGATACAAATGTCCAAATTAAATTTATGAAGATGTTCTAGAAAAGAAACGGACTTCAATTTTTGTGTTCCAAGTTTCAGACTCAGAAGATGAACCAGTGACATGTGGAAGTCCATACAACTTCGTTGTTGTGAATAGTCCTGTAACAGGTCACCTTGGGAAAATGATCATAAGTCCCAATTGGTGAAACCAATTCTGATGAAACTTGTGGTGTTGGAATAGAGACATGTGAGGATACCTTGTTACGAAGTTTTAGACACAGAGGAGCATTAATTTTGGAGATACTGCAGAAACAGTAATAGGCATTTTTGTAGAAGAAATTGGAAAACTAGGGCTTCTTGTTCCGGGAGCTTCCCTCCATTGTTTTCAGAAAAGGAGTACATTGGACAACTCAACTTTAAGAGATCTATCTTTCTACCCAATCAGATCTGAAATATTCCAAGTTTTGAAAATTAGGGTTTCTCTGACAAACCCTAGATCAGCCAGCTCCGGAACCAAGATGGACACCTCAAATCAGTAAGGTCTAATCTTTTGCTCTTTGCATTTGAGGTTCTCGTTTCAAAGTAATATATGACATCAGCTTGATGATAAGCTTGGTGAAGTTGAAAACTTCCAAGAATAAAAGTATTTGATCTCTCTGAAAAAAATGAATTGGACACCTACATGAGTAGAGAGGTTCTAGTTCCAGAGGAAGATGAGGCTAAAATCCTTACACCATAAGAACTTAGTCAAGGCCAAGAAGATCATTGTTGATTCAATCATGAATCACATTGTACCACAAATGTATTCCCTAAATACACCGAAGATGTTTGATTCCTTGACGAGTCTATTTGAATGGAAGAACATAAATCAGAATATGACCTTAAGAAACCAGTTGAAGAATGTGAAGATCCAGAATGCAGAGACCATACATTCATACTTTATGGGGGTCTCTCAAATCAAAGAACAACTTGAAGTGGTAGACGAAGAAGTGAAGAATGCAGAAGTGGTGATAACCACTTTGAATGGCCTCGCAGGATCATGGGTTTCGTTCATTCAAAGCATGTGTGCTAGAAGGAAGTGATTACTTTCAACAGACTCTGGGAAGAGCACACACAAGAAGAAGCTCAACTAGTAATAAGAGAAAAGAAGATGGGAGCAACTGAAAATCAAGCTCTCACCATCCAAAGAAGATCCCTCAAGCGATGAGGAATATGAAGAACTCAACTCTTGAAGAACCTCTTATCCACCTTAGCATTTGGATAAGAAACTATGCTATTATGAATGAAGAAGATGATGAAGCTGAAGGATCAAGAAGAAGTCTACCCACAAAACAAATAAAGATAAGTATTCAATTGTCATTTCATGATATTGTTTTGTTATGCATTTGTTTATATTCATTTAATGTATTATGCATGATAGGATGTTTGCATTAATGACAGTATACTACTAATATGCATGTGATGGGTAAGTAGCTCATGGTGCTATACAACTCTCCATTTCTACTTATCTAGAATGAAACCTCTTTGCTGACATATTGGATTAGTGCACAATCTCAATGTTGTTCTGGTAGAGATGGAAGGCATCTAGAAAAGTTTCCGTGAGATATGGATGAATGTTGTATTGGCTAAAATAGTTGCATGATCATATATTTATGCATAAGAATTGTTCATTATGCATATACCTTATGAAATGTTTCTAACCATACAACTGCATTTGAATTGTAGGAAAGATCAAGTACAATCACCTACAAGCAAAGAAGGATGAGACTTGTTCTGAAGAACAAGTGACGACAAGATGAAGAATAATATGACGAATGCAACGACATCATTAATGCAGAACTTTCCAGCCATGAAGAAGTAACCAAGAAGAAAGGGAAGACTAGTTCAAGAAGAATGATGTCTAGGATGCAGTATCGATACTGAATAGAAGTTCATAGTTCCATCATGCAGTAGATGGAAACATCATGGGAAACAAGGCAAGATTCGTAACATGAGGCATAGACTACGAAGAGACATTTGCAGCCACTAGAAATACACATGACAGGTAGAATCATGTGTGCAAGTGAAAGAAGGTCTTGTACAAGCTCAGAAGACACCCATGGGATAACACATACATGAGGAGCTTGATGAAGATCTGAACCTTTGCTACAAGGTTGATACAGGATGACAAGCTCACAGATGGGTGCAAGAAGAACGCTTTCAAAGATAGAGGATCTTGGTATCCAATGACCCTAGATGGATACATAGAATATTAGTAGCAGAGCAAGCTACTTGTCACTCCAGTACAGAATGTTTCAGTGCATAGAGTACGGAAGACAGAGGGAGTATGATGCTTCAGAGGGAGTGATTGCAGAAGATCCTGAGGTTTGACATGGTATGACAGGATGGATAGATTATTGATGACTCTAGGCTTTACTAAGAGTAAAGCAGATTCCAACCTTTGCTTCAAGATTGAAGGCGAAAGACCAGTGATGCTCTTGTTATGTGTCAATGCACTATGTTCTAGGCATGGAGGTGTGGACAAGGTAAGTATGCAGTAGAGATCCTAAATAGGTTCAAGATGATCGACTGCATGACCACACATATGGCATCAAACTTGAAGCTTTTGAGTGTTGCTGTAATACCCTTGTTTTAACCCCACTTGCGTTAAAGTACATAGGATACATATGTTGTAAATAATCTTGGTGCGGAGCTAAAGGCGAAGGCCCCACCTTAGATTTGGTTAGGTTGTGTTTCTGATTAGGAATGGTCACCGATGGTATATCAAGACATGTGGCATATATTTAATTGTGGCATCATGTAAACACACATTTTAATTAAATAACCCAAACAGCTATGTTCGCAGCAACTAAATTGAGAAGGGGCATGATTCCAAAGGATAAGGAAAGGGGATGTGGAACATTGAGTCACGGGGGAAAGCTATGTATCACCACCACCCTTGGTTATTTTCCTTTTTGTTAGTTGAGGCAGTGATTGGCTGGCAGGAAGACCACTACCATGCCCATGCTTGCTCTCCTCTCCACGACGTAGGGACCGTTCTGCCCACTCCCTCGGATCATGGTTGTTCGTCTTCCTCATGCAGGAGGAGGATAAAATGTTTTACCATCCATTGTGTGGGGGTTCGCCTCCTCTCTCTAGCACTAATTGTCTTTCTATAATTCTATTCTTTCCATCCACACAGAGAACCAACTTCTGCCTCCACGCATTGGACTGTGTATTGTTTTCACCCATCATAACGGATCGCAGCGGAAAATTATTGGGATTTTTCCCACTGTTTGATGGGAGCAGTTTTCCTCACGCATTGTTGACTGAGTTACCTACAATACGGGATTGGTAGAAGATCAGGGTGATTCTTCCTGTGAATCCACGCTGAGCTGTGAATGTTGGCCATGACTTTTTGACCATTTTCCAGTCTGTGTAAGTCTCACAGCGATGGTATTGAATATTGGTTTGATGTGGGTTCATGTGAGTGTGTTAACTGTTGTTTGCCACGATGGCTTGACTATGTTTTTCCCTGTAAATGCTTGAATAGCTGTTTGGCTACTTGCATGCAGTGGATTTGTCCCCAGACTATTTTGGGTTGGTGAATGAGGGTTTGAGGTGCTTGATAAACCTGGTGGGTTGAGAACCACATGGACAGAGCTATTGAGCTGGATTTCTTCTCCACAACCCCTGAAGAGCACTAGAGGGAAGATCAGGGTCTGAGGGACTACGTTGTAGAGAAGGGACTGACTTCCTTGTGTTGGGTGTGTGTGGGTGTTCTAGAATCCAGGCTGGTTCTGGTGTTGGTGTCTGCAGCTCTTCAGTGAGCTCACCAGCTTAGCATTAGCCTTTCCCAGCTCCTAGATGGCCTGATAAACCCAACTTTGTTGGCTTGGTTGATCTACTGTTAACCTGATAAACCCAACTATGTTGGCTTGGATGAACTGTGTACCCTTGTGGTGTTGTTACCCTTGGTTATGTGTAAGCTTGTTAGTTCCTTATTCCTTGGGGAGTCATGCCCAGCTCGAGGGTGGCAGCATTGCTGAGAGATTTAGGCGCCTGCTAGCCTAAGGTTGGGTGGAACGTTGTAGCGACGTAGCTGGTTGCGGAACAAGTTCTTTATAAAATAAGTAATCTTGTCTATTTTACTTCTACAATCCTATTTACTGTTAATGATAATGATGAACATGTTGAATGCTTGTATGAATGTATGTTGCTTCCAATGTGTATGATAAATAATCATGTATGCATGTTTTAGTTCAAAGCATTCTGTTTCAGCTTTTCACCATTCAATCTTAATGTACATGTTCATGGGGCTCTTAGCCCGGATGGTTAACACCATGGTAGTGTCCTCTTCGTCGGACGGAGGGTCGGGGACGTTACAGTTGCTTCATCAGAATCGGTTGATGCTACGATGTATCATCAGATGATTTGTTCTTTGATGTACGTGATGAATACAAGACTATATATTTGCTTTGCTGTGAACATTAGAGGAAATTTGGGGTCTAAAATGGGCCTTATAAGAAAACGTGCCAAAATAAGTTTTTGTGAGTTGGAATTCAAGAACCAATAGAATTTCAATAAAATAAGTCAACCATAATGGTTGAATTGGCATATTGTCATTAAAAAAAAACTACTTTTTTTGTTCGTATTTTCGACATATCTCATTGTGTTTTTACTCAAATTTCAATTGGGAGAGCTCGTTGGATGCAGAATCAAATTCCGCATCCAACAAGCTCTCCTGATCAAAATTTGAGTAAAAACACAGGGAGATATGTCGAAAATACGAACACAAAAAGTAGTTTTTTTCTTTCTTCCTCCAAAATTAATTAATATTATTTTATTATTTTAATCATTATTTTATTATTTTAACTATTATTTTATTATTTTCCTTAGGAGGCCCATTTTAGACCCCAAAATTCCTCTAATGCACATTGAGACATGTTCACCTGATGGTTGCAAAGCATGCAATGAGGTACCTGAAGGGTATAGTTGATTATGGGCTCAAATATGAGGCGATCAGAAGATGAACCTGGAGGGTTATGTGGATTTGTATTGGGCAAGCAGTGCCATTGATAGGAAGAGCACTTCGAGGTGCTACTTCAATATGAGATCAGGTGTGATCTCTTGGTTTGACAGGATGGGATCTTGCATGGTGCTGAGTACAACCAAGGCAAAAGATGTTGCCACTTGCAATTTGGGAGGTAGTATGTTTCTTTTGAAAAATACTATTTGATTTGATTGATCTGACTTGCATTTTGGTATAATGCAGAGAGGAGCAGTGAAGCTCCAATTTGTGATCAAGATTGATATCTCTCGAAAGAGGGAGTTCTAGCATAGCTGGTAAGACAGGTTGTCTGAGCATAAATCCTGGCGAAGCTCATAGGTTTCTCAGACGTAAACAGTCCTGTAGGTTGTCCTCAGATGTAATTGGTCCTGGCGAAGCTCACAATTTATCCTTGGACATAATCAGCCCTGATGTGATTCTATGCTAGAAATGGCCAGAGTGAAGTTTGAGTACTTCAGGGAGAAGCTTGGTGTTCTCGAGATCGAGATTCCTCCCAAGAGTAAGTGATGTGTAAGTGCTGTGCCTTTCTAACATGGTGAGAGGATTGGTTCCTTCCATGGTCAGATGTAAGTGGTGTGCCCTTCCGACATGGTGAGAGGATTGGTTCCTTCCATGGTCGGATGTAAGAGATGTGACATGGTGAAAGGATTGGTTCCTTCCATTATCAGATGTCTGTGTAGATCCCACATCTAGTATGAAAAAGGACCAGCTCAGTGAAGACTCATCTAGTATGAACAAGGACTAGCTCTGTGTAGATCCCACATCTAGTATGAAAAAGGACTAGCTCTGTGCAATGATACATCTAGTATGAAAAAGGACTGGCTTTGTAGATGTACATGTAGCATGAAAAAGGACTGGCTCTATAGAACTTCCTGTGACAAGAAGAATCAAGAGATAGCACCCGTGATGATTCAGTGATGATGATCCAGGAATGATGATCCAGATCGAGTGATGATCCAAATCTAGTGATGATGATCTAGATCCGATGGTGAAGATGACTTGAAGATGAAGATGACCTGAAGATAAAGATGACTTGAAGATGAAGATGACTTGAAGATGAAGATGACTTGATGATGATCCAGATGATACAGAGAAGAAGACTTGTGCCGATATATTGTGTCAAGAGAATACATTCCTAGTTAAGAGGGAGTGTTGATGTATTTGTAACTTCAGAATGTATTCATCCATATATCTTATGTATTGTACCCCGATGTTTATTCCGGGATGTGTATGTAATGTATTTGAGTCATGTCATGCCCCGATGTTCCTATCAAGATGTTCTATAATGTAAACAAGTCATGTCAAGTCATTGTGGGTAACCCTCCTATTGGTCAAGGGTTAAAGTCCCCACAGTTGTGGGGCCCTAGGGTTATTAGACTATCCTAGAGAAGTCAACCCTAGGTGAGTCATTGTAAGCCGGGGCAATAGCCCCCACCATTGTGTTAAGGATAAACCTCCTTGTTGGTCGGAGGAGGAAAAGTCCCCACAAGTTGTGGGGCACTAGGGTTATTAGACACTCCTAGAGATGTTGGCTCTAGTAAGTAATTGTTAAGTGATGCTGACATGTTGGAGTGGGTTTCAAGTGAACAAAGGAATATAAATAGAGAGTGAGTATCTCTATTTATCACACACACACTCACTCATTGGGGTGCATGAGTGAGAGAGAGAAGTTGTTGGGATCAAAGAGAGAGACTACTGCTATCAGGAGATCATCTTTATGTTTTTGGGTTTTACTTTTGGTGCTGATTCTATCTCTGAGGAAGTTGCGGGGTTTTCTCCTTTATGGTTTCCCCGAGGAAAATTCTTTGTGTCTCTTGTCTCTTGTGTTTTATTGTTGTGCATGCTATTCTCTCAGTTAAAGATCCTAAGATCATAATGCTAGCTTGAACGATAAAAATCTAACAGAATCATGTCTTTGATGCAAACCAATGGAAATAAATGTAAGCAAATTCAAAGGAATTTTAGTTTGATTAATTATGACTTTATAAATATGAAGTGCAAGTTGTGAGAGGTGAGATGGTACCCAATTTCCCGTTGTCTTTATTCATTAAAAAATGGTATTTGTGGGGATTTAAATATATTTGAAATGAAAGGGGTTGCATGCATCATTTGAAAGGAATCATGTCTTTTAGACTCTCTATGCCAAAACACAGAAAAAATGTATTCACATCCAATTGAATTTAGCTTAATTACATCGTAGGCGTTTTCACAATGAAAAAAGTTGTTTCAAAATATTTCTCGTCTTCTTGGCCACTAACCTTCCAACACGTGTCGCCTGGTATTTGGCGATTTTACGTACGACGTGCCATGGTTAAATTTCCCGGTTATGTTATCCGGTGATTTGGCAACAACGGAATAGGGAGGCATGGATTTGATCAGTTATTACACATTCTGAAAGCCTATTACTGTTGTTACTGCTCATGGTTGATTGATTGTCCTTAAATTTTGTACACTTCAACTGGGTCCCTGATTTTGGGTCCTTGTTCCGAGTTGGTGTTCTTTTGACAGCTGCCTTGCATGTTTTCACTACACTCCTTCACCACAGGTTCAAGAATTTTTTTCTTTTTTACAGGCTTTTGTTGTAAAAATATTGGAAATACGAAGTCGAAACATGCGTAGCTAGGCCAAATTTTGAGGTTGAGCAATTAAACATAACGCAGAGCGAGTTCAAAATATGAATGGACTAAGCAGAGAAATAAGTTATGCGAAAAGAATACGCCGACGGTTTCAAAAATGCTAACGTCAAAACTCGGAAATACTATCTTCGACATTTCTTTATTTGAAAATAGAAAACTTCCAACATCGGAATTGTCACAAATCGTATCTTACGGAATTTAAAAGCATACCGAAGAAGGCGGTATGCTGGCATGTTGAACGTTGAAATGCTTGGACATTGTGACTTTGACAAAAAAACACAATTGGACATAGCAATATAACCACTGACTTGCATCATACAACAACATCATTCATTGACCTTAATCGCTTGTCCAATTCACCTGATTCCTTGTCTCCCACACAACGCATAGCCTTTGATGTTGTCATTTCTAATTTTAGAAACACTACATCCGCTCCATCACTCAAAATGCTGATTCAAGGTACTGCAGGCATCGAGAAATCTTACCTGATATCTTTCTTAAAACTATAGTACAAACTGCATCTGAACAAAGTACTTGTAGAGACAGCTTTCACAAGCATGAGCTACTGCTTCCAATTATATACAGTGATCGTGTAGAATACAAACACTAAAAATCGAATTGTCCGGTTTCCAATAAACAAGCGTCTCAATACAAAAATAGGAACTTCGACATTTCTTTATTTGACAATAGAAAACTTTTGAGATCGAAATGTCAAAAATAGGAAATCGATACATGCGCTCTTCTTTATTTGAACACTTAGCATTTCCAATCTGCAAAATGTCAAAAATCAAAAACTCGGTTCTTGCGGAATTTACAATCAGACATAGGACATAGGATTTTCAAAATCTTGTTTCTTAATACAAAATAGGAATCTTAAAAATCAGAAATTGGAAGTTGGAACATGTGCAGTTTATGATTTGAACACATACAATATTCAGAATCCTCATTGTTGGAAATCGAAAATGCGCAAATCCGAAATTGGAATATTGGCATTCCTTATTCCAAATCATAGTATTTTCCCGAATCCGACATGTCGAAAATTCGATTAATGAAATATATTTATGAGAATATATTTATAGTCATATATATATATTTAGAGGATTTCAGACAATTTTGCAGTTCATTTCTCTCAATTTGGCATAGGAACTTCGACATTTCTTTATTTGAAAATAGAAAACTTCCGAGATCGAAATGTCGGAAATAGGAAATTGGTACATGCACACTTCTTTATTTGAACACTTAGCATTTTCAATTTGCGAAATGTCGAAAATCGAAAACTTGGTTCTTACGGAATTTACAATCAGACATAGGACATAGGTTTTTTGGAATCTCGTTTCTTAATGCAAAATCAAAAATTGGAAGTCAGAACACGTGCAGTTTATGATTTGAACACCCATAAAATATTTGGATTCCTCATTGTCGGAAATCGAAAATGCGCAAATTCGAAATTGGAATATCGGTGTTCCTTATTCCAAATCGTAGTATTTTCCCAAATCCGACATGTCGAAAATCGAATTAATGAAATATATTTATGAGAATATATTTATAGTCATATATATATATATATATATAGGCTTTCAGACAATTTTGTAGTTCATTTCTCTCAATTTGGCATAGCCCTTGCGAAGATTTTGTATCTTGCTTAAAAACTACAGTACAAACTGCATCTGAACAAAGCACCTCCAGAGACAGCTTTCACAAGCATGACCTACTGCTTTCAATTATATATAGTGATAAAAAATTCCTAATCATTTCCTGTGGTTGGATTCATATTTTCCCAATTCTGACATGTAGAAAATCGGATTAATGAAATATATTTATAGTAATATA
>LPNX010755481.1:0-70255 GCA_001517045.1 Pseudotsuga menziesii | reverse complement strand
AGATCCTTTATGAATAGAGCTTCACTCTAGCACTGACTGAGAGTTATAATACTGACCGTAGCTTCGAGGCAATGAGTATAAAGCACATTGTAGCCCATTTTATTAGCCCACTTTTTTGTACTGTTACTTTACCGTCCGACCGATCAGATATAGGAAGGACACGGCACCCAGGAAGGAAGGTGGCCCAGCCCCGCACCTAGATAACTGGTCCGCATTCATGTTTTCCCCTTTTAAAAGGGATTGCTATTATTAGAAAAAAAAAGAGGCACTTCTGAGCTCTAGCAAAGAATAATAAGGTATAGCCTTAAGAGGTAAGGTCTCCATTCTGTGGAAAAATAGAAAGATATAGTGCCCTTAATAAATAAGGTAAGTAATAGCCTTAGAGTAAGTTTGTCATTGCAAGTACTACTATAAGACTGACATACACTTTATTTCGGTTTCACACGGGGATATTTAGAAGACTCCATTGCATAAACTAACTTTCTATCCTTACCTAAACCTTATTTTACCTATTTGCCCACCTTAAGAAATAGACCCGTCCCTATTAACTTAGTTCGTCCCTTTGGAGGAGGAGAAAAGGTACTGCTTGCTATGAACCCTTCTCTTATAAGCTGGTATCAGAATGGGATCAGAAAACCCCTCTTACTGTATTATTTCCACACACACACATAACAACGGAACCGCGTACCCTTTACATCTTAGATTGAGTGATACAGCTTTATTACTTTATACTTACTTAATGATTCTACCAGGTTCCACTACCTTCTTGGTTCGGCCGAGCCTTTATGAATCTTAGGAGGTAAGGGGCTTCTATTTATATTTTTATTGTGCGGGGACACTTATAACCTTTACTATTTAAACCCCTTTACTGTTACCACCCGACCCATCTGCTTCACAACCTTATGACACTTACCTTTGGACATGATGCCCTAAGCCGCTTTCACTGACCTACCGAACCCTGGTGCAAAGTGGAAAATTCACAAATGAAAGGTAGCCTATAATGAGTGGCTACCCCGCCTACGACTCCTTATGCTATCCCCCTGGCCTTAGAGGATGGAATCACCTTTAATGCATTAAATCATTAGACCCTGGAAATGATGGCTCAATTCCTATCTATTATGTTCCGACTTATGCATTTGCTATGATTATACCACATTAGATATAGTTACTATTAGTAGTGTAGCCCCGGCATTGCCTGTTGTTATTCCATCCTTTGTGCATGCAAACTTATGGTGTTCCAATAATAGCTTCTCTATCCCGACATGACACATAGTTTATTTACCTTTCATTTTACTGCCTGCTACTAACCACACCAACTACTATGCCATTAATCGAATCACTCAATCACTCACTATGAAACCGATCCTTCTGGTATGGCCCTCCCAAAAATAGAAGCAGGTGCGTACTTACCTGCGGGTATGGTATGCAGGCAAAATGGTGAATGGGGTATGCGTACTGGGACTGGGTAATGCTGGGGACTTATGTATCAGTGGGAACTAACTCTCCCATAATACTCATTATTTTTAACTCGCTATCTCATAATACTCCTCAGTTTATAGGATCCATTCATAAATCACCTCTCCTCTCCAAATGGAGGAAAGCCTTTCAATCATCAGTCAGTCCCATTTGGGTGAGGCGCTGGCCTAATTAGTGGTTAAGCCAGTCCCATTCAATAAGTTTACTAGTAACCCAGACAGGCTAAATGCTCCCTTTTATTGGTAACCCGAGTAGGCAGCAGATAGGCTACTCCCTTATACTATATGGGGTATCTTCAGGTTAGGAGAGCTCAGGTACATGTTTGGGAAATGATCATTTTATCTCTGGCTTGGCAAAGACGATGGCGACTCTTGGGTAAGGAAGGAGGGAATTCTAGCTCTCTTAAGCCAGGGAGATAAATAGGCATAAGGGGTCTTTAGACACTCGACCAAAGGGATAGGAACGGAGTTGCCACTTGGGCGGAGTAAATAAAGAAGACGTCACTCCATAACAACACTACTATTTTGAGCCCCTCAAGATGATAAGGAATAAACACCTAAAAATAGCATGAACTATTTATCTCTCTCTTTATTTGTATATATACTATATATTTTGTTTATATTATGAGATAGGAGATCCCATACGATGCTAAAGCGTAATTACATATATAAAAATTACCATCAGCTCCCCGCCTAAGCTCGGTTCGGTTGTTCCTTATTCTATCGAGTTAGTTAGTGAAATGGGGAGTGAAGGTTTGGTAAGACCTATATAGGACTAAATCCTTCCTCATTATGGTTCAATGGGGTTGAACGGGTGAGTGAGAAACAGCTAAAATGGGCATTTGCATGCATGTGAAACAACTTACCCCCATACCTAAGTTGATTCCCCTTACTGGTAGGGTCCTTTCAGTTCTTATCACGCCCTTTGTTTATCACTCATAACGGGTGAGTCACTTAACGTACCTCTCCTTATAGAAGCACACAAGTCTTTCCTTCCAATACAAATATAAATAGTCTTTTACTAAAGCTATCCCTGCCTCTCTCCCTGCGTGTTTCTCTATATTCCCTCCCTGAAGGCCCTTCCTTTGCGTCTGATATTAAATGGTGTATCAACATGTATAATGTATATGCCCCTAGGTCTACTAGTTGGTGGAAGGTAATAAAGCAAGATAAATATATATAATCAGGCAAGTATCTATCTGTTTTAAACCTCAGCAAATCATTATCTCTAATAGATTATTCCAGGGTCCGCTAAAAATAAAAATAAAAAATTATATAAATTGCAGAATCACAGCACACCGACACCTGCCCTTTACACTCACCCTCGAAGGAACGGTACTTTATATATTACGGTTTATGGAAACAATCCTCACTACCCAGCTTCCCACTTGACAGATGCTTCTACCCTTGCCCCATGAGGTTGGTTTGTTGGATCGCCACAGCTCGAAACCCGGGAGCTAGTAACCCGCCGCATATACGATAGAGACACTGAATAGGGATAGTGTGAGTTGCTGATAGCCGAGACCGGGGCATAATGCATGCTTTTCATGCTGTTCACCCATTCTAACTTTTACCATTAATTACCTCCCCTTTTTTATTTCACTTTTACCCTTTCGCTTAACGACGGTACGGAACACAGTTACTACACCCTACTCATTCCGAGGTAAAATATACATGTGATACTCCTACAGACAGAGGCACATAGATAAAGGTTACAAAATAAGGTGATACATTGAGGTTCCCACTATACTGGTTAGATGAGGTCACACATATAGCTTCATGATTAGGCAGGTTCAATGAGGTATGATGCTTGATGTTACACGATGCAGGTATGGTATGATCCGCTTTAGGTTCAACGCATAACGTATGATGAGGGTTCCACAATGCATGCATGTCTAGTTTTATGTTTATTTTGATTGGAGTTGGCGCACTTGCCCACTCTTTATCAAGTGTTGTTCTCTGCCCTTATACTGCAGGTTTGAGGGTTTATCAGTGATTCCATCCAATCCTTGCTTTCTATTGTGATCTAAACTTAGTATAACAACGTGTGTGAGGCTCCTCCTACTAATTTCGCTGCTAGTTAGGGCTTTTCTTGGCTATTCATGTCGGTATCCTGAGTTTCAGACCTTGCATGGGAAAGAATTTCTAGCTTGCAGAGTATTAGGCCTATTTTTTATGGTGTTATTATTTGTCGGAGATGGGCATCTCATGTAGGATTGTTTTTGTACATGCTTTATACATTTTTTCAATTTTGGAGACCTTATGCAAAGGATTGAAGTGCTCAACATTAGGGCTTCATTGTTTTATTTCAGAGATTTTTCACAGGACAGATCAAAAGTTTCTTGATTGGTTGCATCACTTACCAGCTGCTACACTAGTTTTTCCAGACAATCCATTATTTCAGTGTTTTTCTAGCATTGATTTATTATTGGTGCTTTTTATTACTGATTTACTGTGTTGTTCAATAGATTTCACCCTCAAAATGATGCCTTGGCACCGTATTAGTCTAAAACCTTGTACATCCTCTGTATTTTTGTGCATTTTACAACAGATTCAGAGATTTTTGGCTAGTGGAATTGCCCAAAGGCATACACAACTAAGGTTTCCAGATCTAATTTTTCTTTTTTCAGCAATTGATCCAGAAAATTTTGTTGAGTAGCATCACCCTAAGCATTGCAGAACTAGGCTTTCCAAATCTTATTTTATTTTTAAATATGTCTTGTATTTATAGAAAATAATTGACAAACAGTGGAGCAAAATGAGAAAGGGTATATACAATGGAACTTATAATCTCTTCCAGAGAACAACTAAGTGGGAAAAAAATCATAATATGTGGCAGTGTCAAGAGATTGGAAGCCTTTGATCAATGAAGTGCCCTTCTCCAGGTGGCAAATCTCATCCCACCACAACGAGCAGAAAACAGACAGAACTATGCTCATTCTCAAAAACCTAAAAACACCTGACCTTCCAAAGGTTGAATAAAGCTTAAATTTGAATCCTGGTGAAAGCAGTGTGAACAAGATAATAGCTATCTCTGAACTCAACAGCACGCCAAAGCAACATATCTTGCAGAAACACTTAGTATTGATCCTCCATGTGACTTTAACAATGCTTGGCAAACAATTACTCCTTGAAAACATGCTTCACAATCTTCGAGCAGTGACAAACTCAGCATAGCCCATCAGAAGGCCCATTCTTTCCTTATTGGGATTTGGATGGAATCCCCTGATAGTCATCAACCAACCAAAGATTTGCAGGTTATAAGAGAGTTTGATAGACCACATGTTGTGAAGCCAATGCACCCATATTTCCTTTACATCAATGGACATCCAATGAGCATTAAGAACTAGAGATAATGGATGCTACTGATGAAGGACCAAATACAAATACCTGGAATCATACTTAAGGAGAGGGCGACTGAAACTCCATCCTCAATCATGGAGTTGAGGAACCTTATCTGGAACCTTGTCTGGAACAGATGAAATTAGGCATTCATGGAACTTCTTATTTCCATGTTAGAAAATCACAAATGCCTTGAGAGAATAAATCACTCCAAGCATATCCCCAAACACCATTTTTATCTTAATTTAATAGTGCGTCAAAAAACATGCCTTGAAGGGGCTGCACCAAATTCTATTTAGGACATGCACCCAACCTGACTCCTTTGAAACCCATGTCATCCAGGTGGGACAAGCCACGGCAAGATTGGAACCTTCATGGGCAGCTAAGCACTTTGTTGACCTCACCAGTGAGCCAGAGCCAACAACTTGTTGACATACGCAAACATTTTTTAACTTTTATATACTTCAGGACCCTGAAATAACTAGCCGTCTATCCATTTTCATAACAGTGCCAAATTGATAGACTACTTATACCATAGCTTTAATAGTTCAAACTTCAAACCTTGAAATCCATCCATTTGTTTAATGTTTGTTGCTGATAGACTGCATGTTCATCATTTGGATTTCTACTGAATTATGTATGTCATAATTGGGAAACATACAACACATTTACTGAATGGATCTCTTTTCTACGACTATTGCACCAATGTGTTCTTTCCAATCGCAATATATAAATCAATATGCACACCACCTCAACCGGCATGTTTCTAAATTGTGAATGTAAGATGCAATTGAGTTAACATGGACTAAAGGGAAATAGTGAACTAACCGTCTGGTCTCCAGAAGCAGTCAAGATGCGGGTATCATCCTACAAAAGAACAACAATAGAACCTCAGACAACAATACTAACAAAGATTTAGGTGCAACTGACTCTATAACAAGATTTAGGTTATATCCACATTAGCATTTTTTCAATTAAGTCGAAGGGTGGCTGCCAATCAAAATCATTTTTTAATGAGATCGAAGGCCATAACAGACCAACTAATGCATTTTTCAATGAAGTTGAAGGCCTTGATTGCCCATATGTATTTTTCAATAAAGTTTCAAGGCAATGACTGTGAATCAAATGCATTTTCAATGAGATTGAGAGTCATGACTGCCCATCAAGTACATTTTTCAATGAAGTTGAAATTCATAGCTGCCCATCAAATGCATTTCATTACATTGCCAAAATTGAATCAGTTCTGTTGTTGCAAAACGGTAATCTAAATCCCAACTTTCTTCTATAAAACACTACAAGATCATTCAAGACACGCGAACTATATACTGCAGACACTGAACCAACAGGAACCATTTAAAATTTAATTAAAATACGCAAATTACCCTTATCCAGCAAATATCAAAGATGGCATTATTATGAGCCCTCCAAAGCTCTGTTCTAACATCTCCTGCAATCAAAGGAAGCAAGCAAACCATCAAGAACTGATTCCAAAACCCAAGAAATAGCCCAGTTTAGTAGAGTGTGCAACCAACCTGTGTCCAATTCACAGGAATAATAAGAAGGAAATCAACGGCATGTATTAAATAGGCTAACAAACCCTTCTTCATCTGAGACTGCAAGCACATGATTGCTACCATTTTTCTACAAACAAACCATCAATTTTTTTAATATCTCAAATAAAAACAACAGTAAGATCGCACCCCACCATGTATAACGGACTCTTGATAAACCCTAAACCCTTACCTTGGCAAATGATGTTGCAAGAGCAGGCGTAGATATGTTACTGGGCTCCATAATTAGATCTCCATGGCCATCACCTCCCTCGTATATCATACTACCCATATAAGGCCTCTTGCGTACTGTAGTGCCATCATCCGTATTCAATTAAATCGTTACTATAAAATCTCTGATATGGGCTTAAACCTACGTATCTAGATCCAGAAAAAAGGATTGGATTGGCATTACCTCTAAGGGGTCGGATTTCTCTGGCCTTGAGGGACTCGAACACAGAATTATTGATAGTATCCATGTAGATGGTTTTTGCGTAGGTAGTTTTTGAGCTGAGGTTTGAGGCAAGAAAATGCTGCAAAACCCTGCCAAGAGGCCAGGGCAAATTGCAGTGAAGTGGGTTTTAGAGTTCAGGATCGAGCTCAATGTGTTTTGCTAGGTATTTGTATTTTATTTTCATTTATTTTTCTTTGAATTCGTTTTTATTTTCCCGCTCCCTCCATGGCGGGAACAGAGCTCGGCGGAGATAATCATAATTCTTAATATAATTTCGTTTTTTAAGAAATACGTGGATATTGGTTTACTACCCAATTTAATATCTACTTAATGTTAATAATGAGCATATATACATGTTAACGGGATATTGTTTTGTTTATTTTATTTTAAAATTATAAGTTAAATATAAACTTTTTCTTATCAAGGTTGTTTTTCATATAAGGAAGGTATACATCTATAAATATAAATGAAGGAAGCTCTGAAATCATAGTTTAAATGGGGTTTTTTGGTCCCACAAACAAGGGAACATTTTATATCAATTTGGTATCTGGCTAGGTTGTGACTTTAAAATTAAATAATTATTATTAATTATAGTGAAATCATAGTTGAAATGGGGTCTCTTGTCCAACGATCAAGGGAACCTTTTATATCAATTTGGCATTTGACTAGGTTGTGACTTTCAAATTAAATAATTATTATCAATTGTGCTATGGTCCAATAGTAAACTTGTGTGAGTTTTCCATCACTAATTGATGTCCGATTCTCAAATCGAGGGTGCCTTTGGTATCTAAAATTGGGAATCCTTAGAGTGGTACATCCTACAAGTGATCCATTAACTCCAAATATCAAAGCTCGGTCTTGATAGATATAAATAGATTTAAGTAATGGGATGCAATAGGGAGATTTGTGGGGAACTAAGTCCTGGACTCCTACCAAAAAATAAGGTTTGTTTTTGTCCCAACAAAAAAAAAGTATAGTTATTCTTATTATTATGTGGTGTATATGGCATCTTGTTTCTCTTGATGCTATAATGGGTAGTGAGTTTTTGAGTGAGCTATGATCCAATGGTAAACATGTGGAAATTTTTCTTTACTAGCCCAAGTTCAATTCCAAGCGAATAGAGAATCGCTAGGATGGTGTGCCCTAATCTCGATAGATACAAATAAATTTTAGTAATGGATTTGGGGAAAATAAGGCCTTCACTCTAACCAAAAATTAAAGGGGGTTTTGTGGAAAAAAATAATAGTAATTTGTGATAAATTAATGGTGGGATTTTTCAACTATTGGCTTAAGTCCAAATCCTAGTGAATGGTATTATTGCCACTCCCTAAGAGTTCTCAAAGCAAAATGTCCCATAGGTGATAAGTTCATTGACTCCACTCTCAAAAGCTACTGTTAATAGATACAAATAGATTCCAATAGTGGATTTTGGGGGAATAAGTCCTCGATTCCAATCATTAATAAGGTGTGTTTTTACAAAAAATATATGTTTGTGTGTGTGTGTGCATGTGTTTGTCCACCTATACACCCATGCCTACTTTTTAAAATAAATTTGTGAGTTTTTCCTTGTTTTGGATAAGCTAATTACGTTGATAAGTATTTATCTATAAAATTTGGTTCTATGGCATTACTTTGGAATCGTTGTCTCTCCCTCCAATAAAGAGTTGGCACATGCGATGGCCTTTGTTATTATAGAAAGATTGTTGTAATCCCATAGGTTCTTGCTTTAATTTGTCAATCTCGAGAATGTGTTAATCTGAATGAGGTGCAGTCATTCCCAACCCATCGCCATGCGACGGCTATTCCATGAGGCGCGTTAGTAAGCTTCGCTTAAGCGACGCTTACTAACGCGTCGTTGCTTAACCGACGGTTATGAGAATAGTCATCGCTTCACCGATGCTTGTGGCCACATTTACAAAAAAAAATGTATCCTTGTGATTTTTGGTAAGTTTAAAAAGAGAAATCCACGCGCCGTCGGATTTTTCCATCGGATTTTGGATCGAAATGTAGTAGTGATTAGTACTCTTTTTCAAGCCCAGAGAAACAAACCGCATGTTGTCTAGTATTTTGAGAAGGAATTATAACGATAAATTGTTGATGTTTTTATGAGGGGAGTGATATTATGATAGTACATTATTAATTTACTAAATTCTAACACTGCAGATGAATTCAGAGACCCTTCTCTAAATCCATATACAGTGTACGGGCCTCTGAATCCATGTAGTGTTAGAATTTAATAAAATGTACAAATTCATTGTCAAATTTGTAATTTTTTCCTTTGCCGGAGTAACAACTAAAAATGACCAAATAAATGACCAATCGTATCTGGTCATTTGTAGTCTAGATAATCGTGATCAAATTTGGTCATTTATCTTGGTCTTTTTTAGTTGGTTTTTATCCCATGACCAAAAGTGGTCATTTAGCTTGGTTGTTTTTAGTTAGCTAACCTAGAATTATCAATTTTGGTCATTTATCCCTTTAAAAAAACTGTGGTGACCAAAATTTTTGGTCTCGTGGTCACTAATCTCTCATTTTCCACTAGTGTAATACCCATCATGTTCAAAACCTCTTATCATCTCATTATATGGTACACTATTTTGTGCATGCATTTCATCAAACAATTGGCAGACGAAACCAACAATTCCATATTTGTCACATCATGCAATCATGGTATTCCATGAAACTGTATTGTGTTATGGAATTCTGTCGAATAAGCTCCATGTTCTTTCTATGTTCCCACATTTCACCTAACTCATAAGTTCAGTCACTTACATTTGCAAAGGATAGGTCTGGTTGTTTGCAAATACCAGACATCATATGGTCAAATAAAGTAACTGTTTATGATGACTCATATAGCTATATAATTATTTTTTAGGAATTCCTAGCTAAAACTCATGTACTCCTATATGGTAACCAAAGGCCTCATATGCCAAAGGAATATCAAAAGTATTTACTATTAAGTCTGAATTCCAGGGAGGGAGATCAGTTCTATATGAAAATCACACCATTATACAGATTCATGGCTTTGAAGGAAATCCTTATCAATTTCTTACCTTTATTCCTCCTGGGCTCTTCTCCCTCAAGTTTGCTCGTCAAAGATTAGCATCTGAATTTTTACATTTTACTTCTAAGAATCATAAGACCTCTTTCCTTCTCCCAACTTATATCTTCTCATTAGTTATTGAAACCTATGTTACCAGAAACGTGACGGAAGGTTGCATTTATTTGAGAAAACGGAATAGAAACGGTAACAGAATGAAAAACACCATTTTTTACGGTTGTTTCCATTTCTAGAAGAAAGAAACTGTTTCATAAGAAAACATTCATTGCGCACAATGATTCCTATAGGAATGATTTTCCTTTTCTTGGGGAACGAGGTCGGGTGTCTATCGTTTCTTTGTTAATTCGTGATCTTTAGGTATTGATGAATGGTGGGTAGCTAGTCACTATCACTTAAAGATTGTACGCACTAGTTTGTAGATGATAAATTTTATGGAGGATTGAGTGCTGCATACCTGCCGCCTACGCTTCCAAAGTTCAAATGTATCTGTAGCTTTGAGGTCTTCTTTGATTAAGGTCTTTGTTAAGCATAAATAACAAATGTATCTGCAGTTCTGAGGTCTGTGATTGAGGTGGTGTTTGTAGCATAACCAAGTGATGATGTCTTTGTCAAGCACAAATAACAAATGTATCTGCAGCTCTGAGGTTTGTGATTGAGGTGTTTGTCAAGCACAAATAACAGAACCAAGTGCTGGGGCGGTGACACTAGTTTGAAGAATCAACAGAACCCTAATTTCCACGTATCTATCTTAACTTGAAAATTTAGAATTATCTGAGTTTCAGGGAAAAATACATTGGAGGCAAGAATTTGTAATCCATTTTTGGAATGGGAGGGGAGAAGAAATTTGAATCAGCTTCCACTATGTGGAACGCATATGTAATAACATCGTGTGATATGTGTCCAACTTCCAGTATGGATGTAGCCATAAGATTTAGCTCTCCATCGTGTGAGAGGTGATCGAAATTCTTGACTATATAAAACTATTTAAAAAACTAAGACTATGTTCTAAGTTAATATTTGTTCTGCAATGTTTCCAAGAAAGGCAGCACAATATTTAACAGATCCAGTACCCAGGTTAATTAGTTGCTCTGTCTCTTTCATATATTTATTTAAAAATATTTTTCTTTATTTTTACCTACCAATGGAAACAAAACAGTGCAAAAAGGGAAGTCCCACTTCTCATGTTGAAACCAATGATTACTGAGCTTAGTGTAATACTTTTGTCTCTTCAGTATAATACAACTCTCATTTTGTTGGTCAAAACCATCTACAGGGCGGGAGAGCTTATGCTGTCAATGGCTCATCTTGATGTGTTTTATTTATTGAGCCTGGGTTGATTTATGAATTTGATTCAAACCACACAGTTAAGGAACATCTATGGGCTCCTAGGTCATCAATTGGATGCTAATTTCTCATTTCAAAAATTGGAATTGGAACATGTAGCATCATGATTTTAAATAGGTCTATTAACCATATTATTTTTAAGCATTTTCTTTTAAAATAATTTAGAAAAGCTTTTAAGAATTTGGATTATGATGAAATAAAAACTTATTTATTGTTTACCAATCGTTTGTCAAAATTTTATTTTGTGGATTTCATTCTTCTCTCTATGCTCTAGAAACAAAAAAGCAAAGGCTCTCGAATCCTTATTCATTTCTTATAATAACTTCTTTCAACCATCGAAATGTGAACCTACATTAATATTAATGCCAAACGTTTTGCACAATATATATTTTTCTAGAGCGTTTCCAATAATTGTGGGGTGGAGGAATTTAGTGGCTTAGATTTTACTCATAGTCAGAATTGTTACATCATTTCATGTACATGTGCCAAGTCCTTTAAAAAATATTTTTAAACGCACATTCCATATTTCGACAAACAAATGACTCTTAATTGTTAAGGCCTGTGTGAGAGGATATAAAAAGGTTTTATTGTTTCTGGTAGTGTGAAATGGAAATAGAGTATTGTCAATCAATTTTCTTTGAGTGGAATTAAAAGAAAAGCCTTATTTAAATTTATATTTTTTTAGGAGAATGGATAGCAAGTAAAAATAACAATAGTAAGTAATTTATATTTATATTAATAACAATAGCAAGAAAAATTAAATATAGTTATAACTCAAAGAGAAAGGTTGTTCGAGATTTAATACATTGCGATTCTTGTAATACTGGGATGAATGAATAATACAAATAATGACTACTACACTAAATATAATATATATTTTTCTCTTTACTAATTTATTATGGTTGAATTTGTTTATTATAATTCTGTGTTATTTTGTAGTAGAAATAAAAAGTGTCAAACTTCTTTTTTTAGTTTTATTGTTTTTCTCTCTCCTCGTTTCTTGTATGCAAAACCTGTAAACTCCGTTTCTCATACCGTTCTCGTTTCTCGTTCTGTTTCTCGTTTTTGGTAACATAGATTGAAACTAAGTCGGCTCTAGAGGAAATTGAGTGTCTCTTGAGTTCTTTCAGTCTTGAGACTGGGTCATCTTGGAAGTTGATCCGTCGCATGTAATTTCAAATCGTCGAATGTCACTAAAATCATATACATATCTTCATCATAGAAATTGCTCAATTGAAATTTTTGCTAATAAGGAATCGTGGAAAAATGTGAAAATTTTAATGCACGAACAAAGTTAAAAGCTCAAAGAATAAGATAGTTCTTCTCAAAGAACAAAGCAGACAAGTTTAGAAGTAACAAGGTCAAAGCCACAGACGATTGAGAACATCAATATGAAGGATTAAATATCAATTAATGAGTGATATATTTTTTATAAATAGGGTGAGGCGTAGTAGATACTATCATATGCAATAGTTGTTCATAAAGGTGCATCTATTGAAGTGAGAAACAAGAGTAAAATGGAAGAATAATTTTATTTTTTCTGAGACAGAGTCTATGAAAAGAGTTCGGAGTGAAATTCCAAGTACCCATACAACAGACATAATTTTAACCAATCTAGAATTATAAGAGAAAAATAAGTTTTCGAGGGAATTTGAGATCCTCCTCCAAGAAATAAAGCTAACAAAAGCGACTAAACCAATTTTGATGGTTCAACCAGATTTTGGAGCGTGTGAACTCATGAAGAATTTAAATAAAAAGGAAGGGCCATTAAAAGTAAAGGTTAAGGACTAGGAATATTTCATGAAATGCATAGGAATTTGGGAACAATGGAAGGTCGAGTTGACTTAGTTGTTGATATGAAGATGGAGGTATGGTACTGAAGGCATTTCTAATAAACTCATAGGACTCGAAACCTGTATGAATAATGCGATAATGGACATGCTTCTCCTTCTCTAAAAATTCAAGGCTTGAACATGCAGGGAAAACACTCCCAAATGGGAACTGGTTACGCTTCATACCTGCATGCCGCATTTGGTGAAAGAGCTGCAGGGCATCCTGGCCATCCTCGTGTTGAGCATATCCTGAAATAATAGCAGTCCATGACACCGTATCTCATTTAGGTATTTCGTCACTTAAATTTCATTTTGGCGCTATCATAGGATTTCAGTTTGGATTATGTAAACTTTTTTGGGTCAAAATTATATCATTAAATGTATAAATAAATTAATTTTAGGAAGTACAAATCTACCTTCCTACTTTCTTATAGCATACCTTCTTATAACATAAGTTATTGATTTGTACCTTCTCTAAAGGTTGCATTTATTTTAAAGGTTATGTTTCTTATAAGTATTAGTGGTACTAATTTTAAAGGATATGTGTTTTTTTTGGGAAATCCACATTTAAAAGAAATATAAGGTATGTACATCTCATGAAATAGATATACAAAGAGCTTACTATCCCACAAAGAAAGAGGTATCGTATGTCAATTTGATGAATGATTATGCTATAACTTTAAATTATAATATTATTATTGTTTATTAACAAATTTTTTGTCAATATACATCTAACATAATGCTTATCATTAAACCGATGAATGATTAGAACAAGAACTTGCATGACGGATATCTACGGAATTTTATTATGATGGTGCACATCATGATTGGGTGCAAACATGTGTATGAATTGTGAAGTGAGTTTTCAATGAGGTCATCAAAAGTATTGTTTTATTTAGATTATTTAAGCCTTGAATAAAGTGAATCATCAATAATGGACCTAGCATTTAAGTATATAAAAAGGATTTTTTTTAATGGAGGATATATGGCTTTTTTAATCCACACAAACACAAAGGTAGTCTTTATAACATTCTAGACATATACATCATGCGTCAACATCCATAGACAAGATCGACAAATTAATTCAGAAGCACAAAATATGCATATTTCAATTGATGAGATGCAAAAGACTCTTACTTACTGAAACTTGAACCAAGTGGCAAAAGGGTCAAATGATGACGATTTTGGACAAATGAAATATGAGCATGATAAGTGAAAATAAGTTGAACACAATGGTATACAATTCAAAAATTATAATTTTTTTAACGAGAAATGACCAATTTACGAGACACGACAGTAACTAAACTATAGAAAGAACCCACTCAATCCATGAGGGGGTCTACAATTTACTAATTTTAACATTGCAAATGGATTTAGAGACCCGAAATACATTTGTAAAGTTAAAATTGAGTAAATTGTACAAATTCATTGTCAAAATTGTAAATTTTCATTGTAGGAGTGACACAATTAAAAATGACCAATTGTTATGTAGTCATTTTTAGTTTAGTTCTTATCTTGTGGCCAAATGGGTCATTTATTTTAGAAATGTTTAGTTTATTTCTTATCTTGTAACCAATTTAGTCATTTATATTGGTCATTTTTAGTTATCTCACTTAAAATTTCTCAATTTTGGTCATTTATCTCTTGAAAAAATTGTGGTGACCAAATGTTTTGGTCACTTGGTCACTTATCTCTTATTTTGTATTAGTGTGTATCTCTGAGAAGAGATGTGATGGATACACTCACTTGTGACAAGATGAATACAAAAGGACGTTGAAGGGCATTTTATCATAAATCCTTGGAGAGTTAGAAATTGTAAACCTAACCCTAGGATATGAATCATCATAAATTCTGTGGCCTCAAGGTGGTTAGTTGAATAATTAATTTCTCAAGGTCATAAATTTTGCATACAAACTCCATTTGGGGTGCTCGATAGCTCATTGGAAAGGTCTATTCGAAAGTTACAACTTTCATCTAGGTCCAAATGGAATCAAAATGCAACCTTTTGTCCCTACGAATAGCCAAAATAGTCATTTAGGGCCTTAAAACAACCCTAAATGTTTGGGACCGAAAAAATCGTAGAAAATTACAAGGACATTGTCAAAAAGGAAAATTGTTTTGAGCTAGTGGAATAGGTGGGTGGCCAGTTAAACCCATCTGTATCAGTCCTCCCACATTAGAAGGAAATGATCTCCATTGCATTGAGTTCCCTCATGAAATGGGGAAACTTCTGTTGAACTTGACGCCTAGTGATCCACTTGCCTTGGTGGAGGACTTTCCTTTCTTTGACAACTTGGTATAGTTGGATATTATGTTGGTGGGTTCTCTTAACCTATGTTTCCATGATATGATCAATGTTTCTTGTTCCATGCAATCGGGATTATGTTTTCTAGGTGTCAATGGTTCTACCACCTCCAAGGTGTCGAACAATGGTGCAAAATATGATTGAAGGAGCTCCACATTGAATACTGGGTGCATGCCAAGGAATGGAGGAATGCTTAATTCGAAGGAATTGTCGCCAAATTCTTTGGTGATGTTGTATTGAACATATCAAGGTGGACGAAGCTTGTGATGGGTTCTTGTGAGCCTCTCTTTCTGCAAATGCAACCAAACCTTATCCCTCACATGGAAATTGTGCAAAACTCGACACTAATCATGTCACTGCTTGTACTTCGTATTGGAATTTTCCAAAATGTCATGGGATTGTTGTTAGATTGCCTAGATTCATTCAACAAATATGGTGGCCTTATTAGCCTCAACCTAAGCATGGGAATATTCCTCGTCTGTGGATGTAGGGGGGAGAGTTACAAGAATTGGGGTCAATGGCTGGAAACTAGGAACGCCTGAAAAGGGTTGTGACTGGTAGAGCTATGAAGAGATATGTTATAGCTATACTGAACATAAGGAAGGAGCTCATCCAATGTGCATGGCTATTTATAAATGTACATTCTCAGAATATTCACAATCATCTAGTTGACTACCTCTGTATTTCCCTCAGTATGAGGATGGGAGGATGTCAATTTAGTGAGCTTGGTATCCATCAATGACCATAGAATTGACCAAAAAGTGCTTAGGATCCTATTGTTCTGATCTGAAATGATAGTTTGTGGAATCCCAAAATGAACCCAAACATGCTCGAAGAAGAGCTTAGTAGTGGCTTCGGCATAGATGCTCTTCTTGCAAGTTATTAGAGTGGTCATCTTAGAGAAGTGATCCACAACCACAAACAAACAATCATTACCCTGCTTATTTGAAGGTATTCCTGGTCAACATGTAATCCATGGAGATGGATTCCCGTGGATTATTTAGAGTGGTAAGGGGGTGTACAATCCCTGTTTTTTTATGGTTGGTTTCACGATGGCGTAAGAAGTGCAAGATATGATATATCAATCGATGCCTTGTCAAAGATTGGGCCAATAAAAATACTTTTGCAAGACCACCACTATATTCTCAGTTCCAAAGTGCCATGCCACCCGACTGTAATTCACTTCCCAAACCATCTTTACATGCTCACTTGAAGGAAAATAGAGATGGACTAGGTGGCATAGAAATCCTTCCTAAAGATGCAAGTAAACCACTGGTGTACATACACATAAAGATTGATAGATGGGAGAGAACTCATGATCACTGTCATATAGTTGAGGCCACCCAAAGGTCTCGTGGTTGCAAGATTTGAGCATCATGGTTAATGTTGCTATTGGAGGTCGACTAAGGAAATAAACAACTCGATTGGTGTTTCCCTTCTTATATTTAATGTTTAGGTGAAACTGCTGCAAGTAAGTCAATCAATTCTGGTTTTGTTCATTCTGTAACTTTCCTTAGGTTTGCATGAGTTGAAAAGGGCTTGTGATAAGTGTGGATGACTACTGCTTTTCCAAGGATGTAATGCTTCTATTGGCAACAGGATTGGGTAATGGAGTACAGTTCCTTGTCATAGGTGGGATACTTGTGGATTGTATATGAAAGTGTCTTACCGTGATATGCCTTTGGATGACCATGTTGAGTGAGGACCGCAACAACGACGTAGTCCAAAGCATATGGATCGATCTCAAATATTTGTCGTATATATGGTAAGATATGTACAGGAGATGAACATAAGCGCTGCTTCAGATCCTCAAATGTGTGTTGTTGTTGATTGGACCATATGAACTTGGAATTAGATCCACCTTTGGTCACCTGGGTAAGGGACGAATAAATATTAGAGAATCCCAACAAAAATTTGTGCTAGAAGTTTGCAAGGCGTAAAAAGATGTGAATATCTATGAAAGTCGTCAGGGTCAGATAGTCGTGAATGGATTGGACCTTGGCTAAATATATATGAACACCATGTTAATCCACAATGTATCCCATATACTGAACCCTTTGCATGCCAAATGAGCACTTCTATAGATTGGCATATAACTTGTGTTGTTGCAAGGTGGTGAGGACCTGGTGGATATGATACAAATGTTATGCCCATGTTCTACTTTAAATAAGGATATGATCTAGATATATGACCACAAAAGAATTAGTTAAGGGATGTATAATATCATCCATAATCCTCATTAAGGTTTTTTTAGCATTATTCAAGTCAAAAGGCATGACCAACCACTCAAAAATACCTTCATGATATTTGAAGGCATCCTTCTAGACACCGGTCTACTCAATTGGAACTTGATGATAAGAAAAATTCAGGTCAATATTGCTAAAATACTTGGCCCCTTTGATATGGTTGATCTTTTTTAAATATTGGTAGTCAATACAACATCCGAAAATGTAATAATAGTTAGTTCATAAGTTCGGGAAAATATAACTATATTTGCAAACTGCAAATGAAAATGTAAATTGAAATGAATGTTTACGTGAGTGGAAATTTCCATGAGTAGGGATTGACTACGTTGCCTCCTGAACACTAAACACCACCACCTTTACAAGAGATTCCATGAATTCCAAGTTCCCAAGTAAGTTGTATAGGAGCAATAATAACCTGATGGATTCCTCATTAAATAAGAGAAAACCCACCATGGTAAAGCTTATGTCTTCCTTCAGCGTCGGGGAGGACTTAATTGTTGAGGTGGTAAGTGGATTGGTGTAGAAGATTATATAATGTGGGATAGGATAAAAGAGGATTGAGTATTTTTACAATGAGGAATGCATACAAGAGTATCACCAAATCAAAGGACATTGAATGAAATAAGAGAAGGCCCTTTAAAAATGATAATTGCATCAAGAGTAGTGAGGTCCTTACAACCTAGTACAGGGGGATGATGTAACGTGTAACATTGTCTAATGTTATGTAACATGCCATTTCCATAAATAAATAAATAAAAATGCAAATGATGTCCGCTTAAAAAAACAATATATATTATATTGGTTTGATCTTAAGCCTAGATATATCAAGTACAGAGAGGAATCAAATATCATGAGGTGTAAATTTAAGATAAAAAGAATTTGCAACTCAAGAAAAATTGGATCCCTCTCGGTACTTGATAGATACAGGTTTAATATGAATCTATAATGATAATAGTTACATTTAAAGTAATTAAATTCAAGACCAAAGTTGGTGATGAATGAGAAAACCTAGCAAGTAAATAATCACTCATGACTCAAAGTTTTATGAAAAGAAATACAGAAATAAATTATTAATGGTAACAATGATAAATAATTAGATGTTGTAAGCATGGAAACAAGAATTTAAATGATATGAGTGTTTTTTTTAGTCGTGACAATTGGGACATTACAGCACGGGTTTCTGTACACATCATCAAGCATATTGTTTGTGCAAGATGCTCATTAGCGAAGGGTGGTCCGACACATACCCCATCATTGAATTTTAAAGGAAGGGGATAAAGGAGAGGTATCAATTTATCCTTTCTCAAAGAGAACATTGTCATCATAATTTATCTGGGGGGAGGATCAATTATCCCTTCTTCAACAATATTTTTTTGGTAAGGGGGAACATCAAGAAAGTGTTATCCTGCTCTTCCTCTTTCATTATATTCTCTTTTTAATCTACCTTTAGTAAATTTCAACTAAACCCTCCTAAAAATATATTATTTGTGTCAAGGTGTGTCAATTAAAAGGGTTAGTTGACACTTCCTAAAATATGGTATTGCATCGATGCTTACCTAATGGAAGAATCGATCACTTCTTTTTCAAGTGTTATCCTGCTCTTCCTCTTTCATTATATTCTCTTTTTAATCTACCTTTAGTAAATTTCAACTAAACCCTCCTAAAAATATATTATTTGTGTCAAGGTGTGTCAATTAAAAGGGTTAGTTGACACTTCCTAAAATATGGTATTGCATCGATGCTTACCTAATGGAAGAATCGATCACTTCTTTTTCAAGCATATTTTACATGTAAATGGAATAATGTTAATGGGTTATCCCACACATCCTAAACTATGTTACTATTGTCAACAAGTGTCAATTTTAAATGTCATCTTTAGTTCCATCCTATGGAAAAAATTTAACATGAATTAAATCCATGGGAAGGGTTGATTGCTTCCTCAAAGATGGTATTCTCATTTAAGGTGGCATGGGAGAAGGGTCAGCTCACCCTTCTTCAAAGGTGATAAGTGTGTCTCATTTTACCTAATGGAAGTGTTGACCACTCCTATTATGGTCCAAAGAAGGAATAGCCCAACAAGACATATATAGGAATAAATATATATGTAGCAAAGTTAATATTTAAAAAATGGATTAAATTAATTTATTCTTATAGATTTTTGTTGGCTAGAATAAATTAATCTAAATCATTTTTTCAAGACGTCTAAATTTTCTTAATGGTTAAAGTTCTAATTCATGAAACTAAATTATGAAACTAAATTATAACTTCAGACAAAATATTATTCATTTTAAAAAAATTAATAAATAGAAATTAAATTTATTGCTAATCAATTTACTCTATTTAAAAAAAACTCATAATCAAATAACTTATAATATTAAAAAATGCATTATGATAAATATTCTTTTTAAAATAGAATTTTAATGAACATAGGTTTGGTTACTAATTAATTTATCATATTTATTAAAAAACTCTTAAATTAAAATAGTATAATATGTTGTAAAATTTAATTAAAAAATTTAATAAATTTAACTTTTGATAGTTTATTTGGTTCAAGGATGGGTTTTATTTGCAAGGTGATCAAGTACAATACCTTTAATATTGACTTAGTTGGGAGGAGACACCAAAAAATCTAACCATTATCACGAGTGTCAATTTTAAATGTCTTTAGTCCCATCCAATAGAAAAAAAATTACATGAATTAAATCCATCGGAAAGGTTGATTGCTTCCTCAAACATGGTTTTCTCTTTCAAGGTGGCATGGGAGAAGGGTCAAATCACACTTCTTCAAAGGTGATATTTGTGTCTCATTTTACCTAATGAAAGTGTTGACCACTCCTATTATGGTACAAAGAAGGCATATCCCAACAAGGACATATATAGGAATAAATATATATGTAACAAAGTTAATATTTAAAAAATGGATTAAATTAATTTATTCTTATGGATTTTTGTTGGTTAGATTAAATTAATCTAATTCATTTTTTCAATAGGTCTAAATCTTTTTAATGGTTAAAGTTCTAATTCATGAAACTAAATTATAACTTTAGACAAAATATTATTCATTTAAAAAAAATTAATAAATTGAAATTAAATTTATTACTAATCAATTTACTCTATTTAAAAAAAGACTTATCTTGAAATAGTCAAATAATTTATAATATTAAAAAATGCATGATGATAAATATTCTTTTAAAATAGAATTTTAATGAACATAGGTTTGGTTACTAATTAATTTACCATATTTATTAAAAAACTCTTAAATTAAAATAGTATAATATCTTGTAAATTTTAATTAAAAAATTCAATAAATTTAACTTTTGATAGCTTATTTGGTTAAGGGGTGGGTTTTATTTGCAATATGATCAAGTACAATACCCTTAATATTGACTTAGTTGGGAGGAGACACCAAAAAATCTAGCCATTGTCAAGAGTGTAAATTTTAAAAGTCTTTAGTCCCATCCTATAGAAAACAATTTACATGAATTAAATCCATGGGAAAGGTTGATTGCTTCATCAAACATGGTTTTATCATTCAAGGTGGCATGGTAGAAGGGTCAGCTCACCCTTCTTCAAAGGTGATATTCTTGTCTCAATTTACTTAATGGAAATGTTGACCACTCCTATTATGGTCCAAAAAAGGCATATATAAAATTAAATGTATATGATATCAGCACAACGAGTACATATATAGGAATAAATATATATGTAGCAAAGTTAATATTTAAAAAATGTATTAAATTAATCTAAGTTAAATTAATTTATTCTTATGGATTTTTGTTTGCTAAATTAAATTAATCTAATTCATTTTTTCAAAAAGTATAAATATTTTGGTTAAATTTATAATTCATGAACCTAAATTATACTTTGTACACCCTCGGTGAAGCTTGGTGGTGAAAACCTTTGGTAAACTTTATGGGCACTCTACTCCTACAACTATGCCATCTTCATTTGGGGGCTCTAAATTAGGTGCATATGTTCCTCCCCTCTCTATTTTTTAATATTTTATATTTTTAGTTTTTAAAATTCGATAAAATTCATGGGAATTATATGGTGAAACCTTTCATAAAATTTTGGACATTATGCTGTGAAACCTTGGTTGAAAGAACCCTAGGTAAAAGGTTAAGCTTTGAGGTGAAAACCATTAGTAAATCTTTATAGTGAAAACCTTCGGCAAATATTTTGGGCACTCCAGTCTTGAAGCTAGGGAATCTTCATCATTTATTTGGGTGCTCTAAATTAGGTGCATACTTTCCTTCCCTCTCTTTTTTTATTATTTTTTTTAATTATATTTTTTATTATTATTTTATTTTTATTTTTAATTTTGTTTTATATTTTTCTATATACAGTTTTACACCTTTACATAAATATGAGTAATTCATCGCATTTTCCAAAAACTATTAAAGGAAGGCCTAACACAATTACCCTACAAGACCATTATGATTTTATGGAGTCACTAGAGAAACGTAGGGAAGAAGGAGAGGCTAAAATTTATGAATATATATAATCCTTAGAGGAACTTAGGGAAGAAATAAAAGCTAAACTCCAAATAGAGTTAAAATCCATGCTCCATAACAAATTTACATATTTTTAAAAACAGATCCAAAAACAATTAGATGATAAGATAAAAAAAAAAATTGGAGAACAAGGTAGAGATAATGGAGACTAGACTGCATGCAATGGAAATTAAAAAAAATAACCCGAATAAGGAGAGGAAAACAAATTAGAAAATATTAAGTTAAAGGATAGGATTAAATATTTTGAGGAAAACGTTAACCATAACCTAACCCTAAATAATATACAAGGTAAAATAAATATCAAACCCATTAAAGAGGAAATGAATAAGCTCATAGCATTTGACCATGAGCATAACAACAGAGCTTTAAACCTCATAATTTTTGGTTTAAAAGAGGAGGAAGAAAAGGATACATTAGCCATTGTTAAGACATAACTTCACAATAAGATACAAATTGAAACCGTTCGGTCTCATTGAAACAAACAAGTTGGGAAAATTAATTGAGAATAAAGAAAGACTTATACAGATTAAGGTTAGCTCTATGGAACAAAAAATACAACATACTCAGTAAGACATTAAGTTTAAAAGACCAGGGGATATTTATAAATGAAGGCCTCATTCCAAAGGATCAGGCCGAATTAAGAAAGGAGGTCCAAAAGGTAAAAGAAGCTAGTAAGGAGGGAAAATGGGTATTAATCAGAAACAAGAAGGTTGTTATTAGATATAGAAACCAAAAGGATAGTAATAAATAGAAATTTGACACACTTTGAATCTTCTCTTGGAACTGTCGAGGATTTCGATGGAGCAAAGGCCCTAATTTAAGTTGGATCTCGAACACAATTGATATTATATTATTGGTTAAAACTTGGGAACACGATTAGTTCAAGGTCCCTGATATAGACGGATATGTCCTATGGTCAATATGAAATAAGCAGTCATGTTGTAAAGGAATTGGGGGTATAACCTATTACATTAGGAAGAACATATCCCCACATGTTAGGATTTATAATATAGACCCTTACAACCAATTTATTTGGGTAGAGATCAAAGACATTAATGATGAAAAAACCTACATAACCATCTATTATTTTTCCCCTATTAATTCCAACTTCTATAAAAAAATAAATTTAGATAAAATTTGTCCTTATAATGGTTTAAAACATGATATTTATAGTTTAAGCAAGGAAGGAAATATCTTTTTGATGGGTGACTTCAATTCTCAAACTTCGGGTAACCAAGTTATTATTTTAAGGAACTATTCCAACCCTAATCCTCTTTGGTTAGACGAAGACCTTGATCTAGCTAACAGGTATAAAAGAAGTTCTGAAGGTCAAGGTGAAAATATATTTCGGTCTAAGCTAGTCAAATTTATGCGGGTCTTACAAAATGGCCAAACTATAGCCAAATGACTTGTATCAATGGGATTGGAAGTAGTGTCGTAGATTATGTTATATCTGATATCCCTACATACAACACATTAATAATTTTCAACATATTCAATGACCATGAGCCTAACTCTGATCCTAGACCGTTAATTATAACTCTTAATATTTCCATGCATAGTGATCCTAAGGAGGAAAACTATCATTTCCAAAAGAACCTAATATTTGATAAAAATAAAGCTGACATTTTTCTCCATGATCTAAAAAATGAACTCATTCCTTTATCTAGCATGCATAACATAGAAAATATCTACCATAATTTTGCTACAACTCTCTCGTCGCCCATTAACAAGTTCTCTATTGAGGTCTCGACTAAAAGGAGCAATAGTAGAACTAACCCTTAGAACGATCAAGAGTGTAATGATGTGAAAAAATAAATTAAGCAAGCTACTACATACTTGATAAAAATGGACAAGATAAATCACTACAAATCCTTAATTAAAAGAAAAAAAAAGGAATTATCTAAGTAAAAGGCAGAAAAATCTCCTACACCTCTCTAAGGTGTCTCCTAAGAAATTATGGAGGCAAATTCTAACTCACAAAACAAAAGAAGACAATAAAATTGCTTTAAACAATTGGAATTCTTATCTGAAAAAGATTTATGAATCCCCGAATATCAGAGATAACATTCAAACCCTTTATTACAACGAAAGAATTTTTCTCATTAGAACACATAGATTTCGGGCTTAAGTGCTTAGAAAATAGAAAATCCAAAGACTTTGAAGGCTACCAATCAAAAATCTTAAAAATTGGAGGGCATGTCCTCATCTGGCACACATCCACGAACTCTTAATCTTGTGGTCAAGAAAGGTTTTCCTACACCTTGGACTGAAATCCTCATTATTCTTAATTTCAAAAGTGGTGATAAAAATGACCACTCTAATTATCAGACTATTATGATTAGCCCTCTTTTAGCTAATTTATATGGTATTATCTTATAAAAGAAGATCAATGAATGACTAGAAATAGAAGGTAAGCACGCTAGAGGCCAAGAAGGTTATAGAAGAAATAATTCAACCATGGATCACCTCGTTACACTTAGGATCATTGCAGAGGAATGTAGTAATAATAATTCTGACCTATTTTGTTTCTTTGTGGATTTTATAAAAGCTTTTGATAGAGTGCCTAGAAATAACCTATGGAATAGGATAGATTGGCTTAATGTTTCTTTTGACTTGAGAGTTGTCACGATAAGGTTATACAAAATGGAAATTGTGAAGTTTATGAATAATGAGGGGTGGACAATAGATATAAATTGTAATATTGAAATGTGATTGGAATTAAACAAGGTTTCCCCTTCGCCCCTACCCTTTTTGGCATTTACATTGATAAGCTAGAAAAGTGTTTAGAAGAAGCAGGTTGCGTCACTACAATTTTAGTTGGGATAGTTATCACCCTCCTACTTTATGTTAATGATATTGTTCTTATGGAAATGTGTACTTTTGATCTCGGTAAGAAAGTAAGAATTCTTAAATATTTTTTCTCTAACATGGGTATGACTGTTAACACTGACAAGACAAAAATAACGATTATAAAGTCTAAGAAACGCACCTATGCAAATTTTATTTATGATAATAGAAATATAGAGGTACAATGAGTTCTTACAAATATCTCGAAATTAATATCCACCACAAGCTCAATTGGAACTAGAGCATTGAGAAAATGATTAATTAAGGGTGGAAAGCTTATTTTGGTCTTGAAAATAATATTTCAATCCAAAGGGAAGGGTTCTATCAAGCTTAAACATGGAAAGTTCAAATATTTTCTTTATGTTCCCTCCTTAGGTGCAAATATGTTATCTGTATACCAGATGACTGATATTGGCTCTCCAAAGTGAGTGATATTTGGTCCTAACTTAGTGGAGATCACAAATATCTCTACTGGGAACATCATAGCAAAGGGTGTTGCAAACCATGCCTCCAAGGCATATGATATCTCTACTAGGAACCAGTGCACTCTCAACAACTACTTGCAAGGGAAGGTATAAACATTCCATCTACTTATTTTGCAGTTTCTAGTTGTATTGTAGAACCAGTTGTATCAGTTTATGAGATTGAGATTCAGGGTGATTCCGATCCAGATCCAGTCCCTACTCCCAAGAGAGAAGCTAGGAAGATGACTCAAAATCCATATGCATTAGAGAGAATTTGAGGTCAAAAATGGGCCTCGGAGAGATGTACTATAAAAATATAAGATATATTAAAATATTATGAGTTAGGGGTTTTATGGGGTAGGTATATATGACAACTCACCTCCTACACTACTTTTTATGCACAATATAAATAACCATGGTTGAGTTACTTTTCTAAATTGATTATAAATAAAGTGAATAAAATAACTCTATAATGATGTGACTAAGATTCATTGTAAATTCCCAAAAAATTATTGTCCTTTAGCATTTATTTGTCTTGTAAATGAAATTAAACAAAAATATATATTTAGGAGTTATTTTTTTAATTTATGTTGACTTTTTATATTTAGTACATTCCTCATCAATTTAATTTTAATGTGATTTAATTGAGATTTATTTACATGTAAAATTTTAACAATATTATTATAATATTTATTGCATTATTAGAATAAATTAATATCAAAATCATAATTTTTTTTGATATATTCATTTTATTGTAATGAATGTTATAGTTAAATCTCTTATAAAAAATAATATAATACTTAATTTATTCTTAAATAGATTATTAAAAAAATATTTATACATTATGAAAATATGTCATATTAGTATATAAGATTTTAATGTATGTCGTTTTCAGAAATAAAAAAGTTATGTATATTGTTTTTTAGGAATAAAAAAATTACGAGTAAATAATATATCTTATTAACTGAATAAGTCAACAGTAGTGTATAAATTATTTTAATTTATTAGTTGATTTTAATGTATATTAATTTTTAGCAATAAAAAAGTTGTGAATAAATAATATATCATATTAACTTAATAAGTGAATGGTGGTGTATAAATTCTTTTAATTTATTAGTTAAAGCATAAATTATTTTAATTTTTTTTTAGACAAAACTAAATTATTAAAAAAATATTTATACATTTTGAAAATATTTTTATAATATAAATACTTGTCTAAGAAAATTATTTACACTCATTGTAACTAAAAAAATTATAAATACAAAATATACATGTAAAAAATCAATGTTACTAATTTGTTAAAAAAATCCATTATAATACAGTTTTACACATTATGTTATAATTTCAAATTAAATATAAATGGCTTAATTAATTTTATTAAATTTATTAATCATTAAAATTTTAAAATATTTTTATTATTAAAACTAACATGATAACACTTATTATAATCATTATCATAATGACATTATTATTAATTAGTATTTAACAAGTTATAACATCATAATTTGCATATTATTCTATAAAATTATCTATTAAAAGATTATAATAATTTTTTTGTTAAAAAAAATTCATAATAAAGTTATAATCATACAAACATTTATCATATCAACATGTTGTTTTATACATTCAAACATGATATAAATGAATGTGTATGATTCAATATATATATATATATATATATAACTCATCCATAATTAGCATACATCTTTCATATTAATATTATTCATGGATTTAATTTATATGCATAACTAACATATTTTTTCATATAAATATTATTCATAAATTTATTTTATTTTTAAAGTACAAGATTATATATATATTAGTTTGACATTATGATATTAAATACAACTGAGTGAATATATAATTTAAAATTAAAAAACATGAAAATGACAATATATTATTTTATTAAAAAAATGTGAAAAGACATTTTTATAAATGATGAGTGTTTTACTTCAAAATGACAATAATATTATTTTATGAGAAAGTGAATTGTGAGTACTTTACTTGAAAATAAGAATCATATTATTTTATGAGAAAGTGTGAAATGACTTTTATTGTGAGTACTTTACTTTATGACTAAAAGTACTTGTACCACTACCTTAGTTAACTATGGGTTTTCATCCACAATAGAAAATGTAACAAATAAGCATTCTTAACTCATGCAATGGCACCTCAACCATGGGGGATGATGTCATCTACTAGAATGTAATTGGTTGATTTTTATAGTACATTTTGGTCATTTTGAGGCCCTTTTTTTACCTCAAATTCTCTCTAATGACACTCAAAAGGGAAAGACCCTTGTGCTATGTCATGCAATTTCACCTCCTTCAGAGAGATGCAACAAAATCCATGTGATATGCTACATGGAAAGAGATAATCAGTCACACTGCATTCAAAAGAATAGAGTGGATCATACACCTCTTCATTCAGAAAGAGGAAAAGGTTACATTCCTCCTTCCTTCCATCATCATTTCGGGAGAAGATGGAGAATTCTACATGTTAGGCTCCAGGATACCTGTGCACAGAACATCATGCATGTTGCTTTGCTACATCACAAAGATTACAGCAATAATTTTTCAAACTTGAATCTGGATTCTACCTTCTTAGTTAGAGGGGGGGGGGGGTTCCCATGTGGTTTTTTCCCCAACTCCTTATGTTAAGTAGTTACTTTACTTGTTGTGATGGGTGACATATGGTCTTAGTTACTAGGGTCCACAAATTGTCCAAGTTAGCATTCAGGGGGGTGTTAGGATTATAATCCTCCCTTGTCCAATTTGGTCAATTATGTCTAAATACAGAGTCCTTTTAGTCTATTTTTAGTCACTAGAACCAATGGTTCCACTTGGCCTAATTGGGGAACATGTACCAGTTACTAAAGTGTGGGGAACACTAATTGATGCCAACTTCCATTGATTGCACTTGCATGCATCAGTTCAGGAGCCTCCTAGATCAATCCCTACAAATTCGGAGCCAGTGGGAGTGTCGATACCAAAATTCATCTATTGATTTTAGTTGGTAGTCAATATCAGTTAGGAGTCGGTTACATTCATTTCTAGTCCCTTACATTTAGTTCTACTCAGTTAATGCTAGGATTGCATGGCTGCATGTAGGTGCGATACATTTACTTAGTTAGACTAGTCGGCACTGAATTAGACACTTGAGTTTGCATTTTGAGCTCCGATAATGATTTAGACAAGGTGAGTTAACCATTCAGTCAAGTAGAGTCCAATCAATTCGAATTTCCTCACATGGATTCGAATTGCATGAGGCTATGTAGCCATTTTACTTCATTGTAATTAATTATCTAATTACTTTCTATTAATGAAATGATTCATAGTAATCTCTTATGCCCTCCTTGGCTAGAGATCCTTAGCTGAGTTTATATTCAAATATCTTGCACAGATCATAGCCAACAAAGTAATGGAAACATACAAGATAATCAGGATAATCCATATCAATGACCAAAGAGAAAGATAATGAACATTGAAAATCACACAATGTTTACAGGAAAGGGAAAACATATTGTATTAATGAAAATATATGGAAATATTACAACCAAGCTTCGATGTTGATATTGTTCCCACAAAAACTATTGATCCACAAACTCTACAGGGCTCTGACTCAACAACCACACTATTTTCTTCCTATAGCAGTAATGATTTCGACAGCATAAATGTACTCTCTCGGTCCTTTCTTATCATGGTCCATGAATCTTGTATATACTATTCCAAAGAAGTACCAAAGGGGTTGAGATTCTTTGGGAGGAAGGTGAGGGATCATTCCTATAGGCTAGGTGTACAAATGCCAGCTACTGCAAGTAATTAGGATAAGCCTCCATGAGGAATTTCATCTAGAAGGTTCTCAAAAACCTTTCTTCTTTCCATTTTAACAGGGTTGACGCTCTTTGTAGATTGGAATGAGGTGTCTATGCTCCTTGTACTATGGAAACAAATGTCACTGATGCACCTTGTCATCAAGAAAGAGGCGTCGGGTAAGTCCAACGCCTTATGTTAGAAGGAAAAGGGTGTTAGGCCTCCTAGGATTGAGCAAAAAGATTCTCCAAAAGATGGTTTCGCCAGGAAACTTCAGGGGATTGAGCATAAGGACAAATTTTAGGCGTAACATATACATAAATCATCATTAGAAGGGATCCTTCAGTAATGTGTCTGCAACTTCACCTCTAGACATGACAAGCTATTTAAACCTAATTGACCAAGAGCTTGAATGACACACCGGGGTAATTAAAATGCTAGGCTATCTGCCGCCAAATTTTTATGGGTAAATGTAGAACCATTTGAAAAATCATACATTATTTTATATATAATAAATATCTATATCACACGTAGGTGGGAATATAGTCTACGTAAGATTAGGAATGAATCGATAAACCAATGTTTATTATGCATTATTTTTGTATAAGATGCACAAGGGAAGAGAGATAAGGTGAAGCCATGGCTAGGATTATGTCTAACCTTAGTGTTGGGGAGGAATTAAGTGTTGAGATGGTAATTGGAGTAGTGTAGAATCATATGGAATATGGGTTGGTATAAAAGAGTACAAGTTTTTTGACAATGAGGATTATGGATAATCGTATCACTAAGTTGTAGTACACTGAATGAGAGAAGGATTTATAAATTATAATTGCATCGAGAGTAGTGAGGTGGTTACAATCCAGTATGGGGAAGATGTTGTAATTCATAACATTGTGAACGTTTTGTAACATGTTATTTCAATTAATAAATAAATAAAAATCCAAATGATATTGTCTTAAACAAAAAAATCAAATTATATTTATTTGATCTTAAACCTAGATATATCAAGTATGGAGAATGATCAAATATCTTAAGGTGTAAATTTAAGATAAAAGGAATTTACTTATTAAGGAAAAATGGATCGCTCTCGATGCTTGATAGATACGAGTTTGATATGGCTTTATGTTGGTAATAGTTATTCTATTAGACGAAATTTGGATGAAAATGGACCTCCTAAGGAAAATGATAAAAAAATGCCATGTAGAAATTTTTTTATACTGTTTCACTTTGATCGAAGTTGCCTAGGATTATTTCACTTTTATCAAAGCTACCTTAAATATATATTTTATACTAAAATAAATTTATGAGGACGGAGTTTGATGTAGTATTTTCACCAAAAATAAGGAAAAATTAAATAAATACACAATTCCATCTTAAAAACTATTTGACCCAACTTTTCATGGTGTATTGTATTATTATAATATATTAATTATGATATAATATTATTATAAATTAGTTTTAATATTAATTACTATTATATATTACTCAAAATATTGGCTACAATTATGCAATAATTATATATTGATATTAGTTAAAAGTTATTGGAACCAACTTTTGACCGTTATTATAAAATAATAATTATAATATAATATTATTATATATTAGTTATATTATTAAATGATATGGTTATATAAGTTATGATATTAGCTATTATTATATATTAATTACACATTATATATTAAGCTAAAAGTTATTAGACCCAACTTTTTATGGTTATTATAAAATATTAACTATAGTATAATATTATTATTAGTTACTATATTAATTACTATTACTATTGTATATTATTTATTTGTGAGCTATTACCTAAAAGATGGATGGGTATATTAGTTAAACGTAATTGGACCCAACTTTTCACCATTTTTATAAATATTAATTATAATATAATATTATTATATATTAGTTATAATATTAATTTCTATTACTATTAATTATATATTGGTGATGTATTACCTAAAACATTGATGTGTGTTGGACCGATTAATATTAATATTATTGGACCAAGTTAAATTATTGGACCGTATAATATTATTATATATTAGTTATGATATTAATTATATTAATTATATATTATCTATGGGTCACGTATTACCTAAAATCGGTTAGCATATTAATTTTATTTTCCATATCCAACATAATTTCGGGAAGCTTGGGCAACTGGTGGACAATTTATATTGTTAATAAATTCCACCTATCCCCAAATTATAAAATAAAAAATTGTTTAAGATCTGTGCAGCATTTGAATTTTAAATCAATTTCATTGGCTAATACATGATGACATGGAATATGAATTAGGGTTGAAAGGCCCATTTTAATTTGAAATTTCCTCTAATATGATTTAAAGTAATTAAGCTGAGGACTACTTGATGATGAATAAGAAAACATTGCAAGTAAATAATCAATCATGGCTAAACGGATTACAAAAATAAATAGAGAAGTAAAATACACATGGTAACGACTATCAATAATTACACATCATAAGCATGCCAACAACTTTTAAACAATATGAGTGTCTAAATATTTTTTTTAGTCTTGAAAATTGGGACATTATGAGAGGGTTGTGTATACATTATCAAGCATTATTTTTCTGCAAGGTGATCATTGGAAAAGGGTGGGATCACAATTACCGCATCAATTAGAGGGGGGAATTTAGAAGGATCGATTGATCCTTTCTCAAAGATGGTACTCTCATCCCAATTTATCTATTCGAATATTCAATTATCCCTTCTTCAAAAATATTTTTTAGCTAACGATGACACTGAGAAAGTGTTTTCCCACTCTTCCTCTTTCATTATATTCTATTTAGAAATTGTTTGCAGAATGGTTAGGTGACCCTACCTAAAATATGTTATTCATGTCGAGGTGTGTTAATTCAAATCGTCATATGACCCTTACTCAAATATGTTATTTGTTTCGATGCTTACCTAGTGGAAGAGTCAAACACTCCTTCATCAAGTATATTTTACATGTAAAGGGAATAATGCTAAAGGGTTGGACCTCACATCCTAAACTATGTTACTCTTATCAATAAGTGTCAATTTTAAACATATTTATTCCCATCCTATAGAAAAAAATTCACATGAATTAAATCCATGGGAAGGGTCAATTCCATCCCCAAAGATGGTGTTGTCGTTTAGGGTGGCATGGGATAAGGGTCAGCTAACCATTCTTCAAAGGTGGTATTCATTTCTTATTTTACCTAATGGATGTGGAAATTATAAATCCAAGGCTTTGGTACCATGTGGAAATTCTAAATCCTTTACGGCACAATTAATTTCATAAATAAGTTAAGGATCTAGGCACAAAATTAACCTCACAGAGAACTGCATATAATTAGCATAAAGAAGAAGAAGAATGCACACATGAAGAATGAATCTCAATCATGCCAGTATTTCATTAAGGAATGATAATATTAAATAAATAATATATCCTAATAGAGGAAAATCAAATTTCCAAAGAGGAAACTCAAACTAGCTCATAAAGTAGGCTTACTTTAAGGTAAAAAAACCCGAAAGGTCTCAAAAGCACTCTCATAATCTATTTAGGACCTCATGAATTAGATAAAGAAATATGGTAAGGTAATGAGTGGTAGAAAATCTTTCTAATCATGGGATTTGGATAGAAAATCATGGAGGATGGGTTGGCTACAAAAGAGGACATTTGTCAATCAACTAGATTTATCCTAATCCAACAAAAAGCTAGAAAAACATGACAAAAGAAGTCTAAAGCTAAAATCTGTCCTTCCTATTCTAAAAAATCAATAAAGCAGCATAATCCTATCCAAAATCAATCTAATTGCACTCCATCAACTAATGATGGAAAGTGGTGATCAAATATGAAAAAATATGGCCAACTACCTATTCTAGTACGTAGGGGAGTAATCAAAATGATTAATAACCATATCCTAAGTATTTAGGTGGGTTTTTAATATTCCAAAACCCCCATTAATCCTAACTTTATGTAAGTAAATATGAATCCAAAATTAGGAACTAGGAAACATTAGACTTATGGTCACCCTTTAAATTATCCAGCCATGTAAACTGAGGAAACATGGAAAACCTCATGTGAACAAAACCCTCCCTCAAAGATGGACATGAAAGGATGTAAAAGAAAGAAATGTTGCTCAAAACTAGATGCTGATATCTGGAGGAATATTCATCTATACAAGAATATGAATCTTCTATACTGGATTAGGAACATAAACAACTGCATGATGGAAACTTGAACCATGTAGAGCAATTGATATCCATTGACAATAATGTGCTGGCAGGAATTAAATCTCTTGAAACATCAATTGAGAGTTGTAATTATCTCCAAGATGGTATGATGATTGGACTTAGAATTAGTAGAGGTAAAATCAAATCCAAATAGATGAGATAAGTGTCCAAGTGAATGCATAAGATATCTAACTTCATTTACACTGATAGAGAGTGTGTAAGTGACCATGTAGGAAAAATGAGGAGGATTAGGATCAGGAAGTGCGAATGCAGAGATTCCATAGGTTATTATAGCTTCCATAATATCCAAGGAAACACAATCTAGTGAATCAGTAGACTAATGGGAATAAAGAGGTCATCTTCTATATCATAAAATGATAAACAATTCTGAGTGGTAGGAGTATGAAAGGAGGACACAGAGATTTTCTTAAAATATTCAAGGAGATTCTGAGAATAGGTGCAAGAAACCAACGAGGAGATGAAGAAGAGCATGAGATCAAGTATGGTGAGTGAAAAGACACATTTGAGACTTTATCTAACACTGAAAACATTAAAGGAGACACTAAGTTATGCATAATCATTAATCAAAGTATGCATAAAGTGTGAAATATTTGGCATATGGATCTCAGAATCCATAAGAAAAGACATACAAAACATTGAATGTGTGAGCAAATCTTCGATAATGGAAGCTCCATTAGTCTATTCTTAATCATCATACACATAATAAGAAGATGAATCAATATCTTCAACTTCAAATATCTTGCATATATCATATCCAACAAAGTAATGGAAACACACAAGATAATCAGGCTAATTTATATCAATGAACGAAGAGAAAGATAATGAACAATGAAAATCACACAATGTTTACAAGAAAGGGAAAAAATATTTAATTAATGAAAATATATGGAAATATTACAACCAAGCTTCGATGTTAATCTTCTCCCCATAAAACTATTGATCCTCAAACTCTACAACCCTATGACTCAAAAACCACACTCTTTTCCTCCTATAGGAGTAATGATTTCGACAACATAAAGTTACTCTCTTGGTCCTCTCATATCATTGTCCATGAAACTTGTATATATATTCCAAATAAGGCCCAGAGGGGTTGATATTCTTTGGTAGGAAGGTGAGGGATCATTCCTAGAGTTTAGGTGTACGAATTCCATCTATTGCAAGCAGTTGGGATAAGACTCCATGAGGAATTTCACCTAGAAGGTTCTCAAAAAGATTTCTTTTTTCCATTTTAACATGGTTAACGCTCTTTGTACACTAGCCATAGGTGTCGGTGCCTCTTGTACACTGGAAAAAAATGTCACCAGCGCACCTTATCATTAAGCAAGAGACGTCGGGTAAGGTTGACACCATATGTTAGAAGGAAAAGGGTGTTAGGCCTCCTTGGATTGAGCAAAAAGATCCTCCAAGAGATGGTTTGGCTAGGAAACTTCAGGGGATCAAGCATAAGGACAAATTTTAGGAGTAACAGATACATAATTTTTCATTCGAAGGGATCCTTTGGTAATGTGTCTGTAACTTTTCCTCGAGACACCACAAGTTATTTAGAACTAGTTAAGCAAGAGCTTGAATCATACACCAAGGTAGTTAAAATGCTAGGCTATATCCCACCAAATTTGTTTGGGTAAATGTGGACCCATTTGAATAATCAGACATTATTTTATATATAATAAATATCTATATCACATGTAGGTTGGAATATAGTCTACACAAGCTTAGGAATGAATTGATAAACCAATGTTTATATGCATTATTTTTGTATAGGGAGCGCAACGCAAGAGAGATAAGGTGAAGCCATGGCTAGGCTTATGTCTACCCTCAGTGTTGGGGAGGAATTAAGTGTTGATATGGTAATTCGAGTGGTGTAGAATCATATAGACTATGGGTTGGTATAAAAGAGTACAAGTGTCTTAACAATGAGGATTGTGGATAAGAGTATCACTAAGTTGCAGTACATTGAATGAGAGGAGGATTTACAAATTATAATTGCATCGAGGGTAGCGAGGTGCTTACAACCCAGTATCGGGGAGATATTGTAATTCATAACATTGTGTAACATTATGTAACATGTTATTTCCATAAATACATAAATAAAAATGTGAATAATATTGTCTCAAATAAAAAAATCAAATTATATTTATTTGATCTTAAACCTAGATATATCAAGTATGGAGAATGATCAAATATCTTGAGGTGTAAATTGAAGATAAAAATAATTTACTTATTAATAAAAACATGGATCTCTTTAGGTGCTTGATAGATGCGAGTTTAAAATGGCTTTATGTTGGTAATAATTACTGTATTAGAGGAAAATTGGATGAAAAACATAAGGTTTTATTTTTCCAAAAATGTATCCTATTTAAAAATAGACCAGAATATTTCAGGAATCTTTCATATTTTGGGCATAAATGTTTGTTTGTAAGTCGGAATTGGGCGGACTTTGGACCATTGGAAAGGTCTCCAGATTCTCTACAACATTGTTGTTTTGAGTTGTTCCTAATTCCTTACTATTTTTCTGGGGCGGATGTTTTAGTAACAAATCATCTTTTAAAAGAAGCTTTAAAAAAACATCTTGTAAAAGATGATTCGTTATTAAAACATCCACCCCAGAAAAATGGTAAGGAATTAGGAACAACTCAAAAAAACAAGGTTGTAGAGAATCTCAAGAACTTTCCAATAGTCCAAAGTCCTCCCAATTTCGAGTCAAGAGCAAACAATTATTCCCAAAATAAGAAAGATTCCAAGAATCTTTTCACTTTTTTTTAAATAGGATACATTATAGAAGAGGGTAGAATGTTGAATGGACCTCCTAACGAAATTGATAAAAAAAAATGCCATGTAAGCAATTTTTTATACTATTTCACTCTCATTGAAGTTGCCTAGAGTTATTTCATTTTTATCAAAGCTAGATTAAATATATATATTATACTAAAATCAATTTATGAGGACGGAGTTTGATGTAGTATTTTCACCCAAAATAAGAAAAAAATGAATAATTACATAGTTCTATCTTAAATGTTATTTGACCCACATTTTCATGGTGTATAGTATTATTATAATATAATATTATTATAAATTAGTTTTACTATTAATTACTATTATATATTACTTATAATATTAGCTACTATTATGCAATAATTATATATTGATATTAGTTAAAAGTTATTGGAACCAACTTTTGAGCGTAATTATAATATATTAATTATAATATATTATTATTATATATTAGTTATATTATTAAAAGTTATTGTTATATAAGTTATGATATTAGTTATTATTATATACTAATTACATATTATATATTAGCTAAAATTTATTAGACCCAACTTTTGACGATTATTATAAAATATTAATTATATTAAAATATTAATATTAGTTATAATATTAATTACTATTACTATTATATATTATTTATTCGTCGCGTATTCCCTAAAAGATGGATGGGTATATTAGTTAAAAGTTATTGGACCCAACTTTTCATTATTATTATAAATATTAATTATAATATAATATTATTAAATCTTAGTTATAAATATTAATTACTATTACTATATATTTTATATTGGTCATGTATTACGTAAAACATGGATCTGTATTGGATTGATTAATATTATTTGACCGAGTTAAATTTATTGGACAAAGTTAAATTATTGGACTGCATAATATTATTATATATTAGATATGATATTAATTATATTGATTATATATTAACTATGGGTCACATATTACCTAAAATTGGTTAGCATATTAATTTTATTTTCAATATCCAAGATAATTTCAAGAAGCTTCTGCAGTGGGTAGACAAATTGTATTGTTAATAAATTCCACCTATCCCCAAATTATATAATAAAAAAATGTTTAAGACTAGTACAGTATTTGAATTATAAAGCAATTTCACTTGCTAATACATGATGGCATGAAATATGAATTATGGTTGAAAGGCTCATTTTAAGTTGAAATTTCCTCCACTTAGATTTAAAGTAATTAAGTTCATGACCACATGGTGATGAATAAGAAAGTATTGGAAGTAAATAATCAATCGTGGATAAAACGATTACCAAAATAAATAAAGAAGTAAAATAGACATGGGAATGGCTATAAATAATTAGACATCATAAGCATGCCAACAACTTTTAAACAATATGAGTGTCTAAATATTTTTTTTAGTCATGAAGATTGGGACATTATGAGAGGGTTGTTTGCATGTTATCAAGCATTATTTTTGTGCAATGTGCTCATTGGAGAAGGGTGGGATGACAATTACCCCATCAATGAGTTCTAATTAAAGGGGTAAATGGAGAAGGATCAAATGATCCTTTCTCAAATATGGTATTCTCATCCCAAATTATCTAGTGGAAGATTCAATTATCCCTTCTTCAAAAATATTTTGTAGGTAAGGGCGACACTGAGAAAGTGTTATCCCACTCTTCCTCCTTCATTATATGTTGTTTTAGAACTTCTTTGCAGAATGGTTAGGTGACAGTAATGTGCAAGAAGGAATGAAATCTCTTGAAACATCAATTGAGAGTTGTAATTATCTCCAAGATGGTATGATGATTGGACTTCAAATTAGTAGAGGTAAAATCATATCCAAATAGATGAGATAAGTGTCCAAGTGAATGCATAAGATATCTAACTTCATTTACATTGAGAGGAAGTGTGCAAGTGGCCATCTAGGAAAAATGAGGAGGATTAGGATCAAGGAGTGTGAATTCAGAGATACCATAGGTTAATATAGCTTCCATAATATCCAAGGAAAAAAAATCTAGGTGAATCAGTAGATTGATGGGAATAAAGAGCTCATCTTCTATATCATAAAATGATAAACAATTCTGAGTGGTAGGAGTATGAAAGGAAGACAGAGATATATTCTTAAAATATTCAAGGAGATTCTAAGAATAGGTGCAAGAAACCAAGGAGGAGATGAAGAAGAGAATGAGATCAAGTGTGGTGAGTGAAAAGACACATTTGAGACTTGATCTACTAGGGAAAATGACCAAGGAGACATTGAGTTGTACAGCATCATTAATCGAATTATGCATAGGGTGTGAAATGTCTGGCATATGGATCTCATAATCCATAAGGAAAGACATACACAACATTGAATGTGTGAGTGAATATTCAATAATGGAAGCTCCATTAGTCTCTTCTTCATCATCATCAACATAATAAGAAGATGAATCAATATCTTCAACTTCTACATACATAGAACAACATGTCTCGTAAATATATGCTTCTTGATATGCAGAGGAAGCATTCGAATAAAAGAGAATGGTAGTAACAAGAACATGTTGTGTTGAATTTGCAACTTATTCATCAAGAACAACTTCATCAGAGACTACAAAGCCTGAGATATTTTGAGAGAGATCAGTTGAAGAGGTGCAAGGTTTTCTCCAGTTATCACCTTCTTTTTTATGCAAAACCAAAATCTCTATCTAGATTTCTCTAAGGCTCGAATGGATAGTTCGCATAATCTATGAGCTAATGCATCTTGTGTACCAAAATGGAATTCTGTAGGAAAATTAAAGGTTGAGTCACGTGAAGAATGAAATTAAACCCCTACTAGAGTATGTGTAGATGGATTTTCAAAGGAAGATTATTCTTCCCCGGTTTCAATGCTCATCCATGATAGGTTGTTCCATGGTTTCCCCTTCTCTTTCTTCTATGGTAGGAGGAAATTTAGGTGGTATACCCTGCAACCAAAAAGATATCCTTGAAGTAGCTCAGCTATATTTCTAGAGAAAACTATACTCTAAATGTTTTCTTAATCAAAAATATCACACACAAAAAATACTACACAAGCTAACGTCATAAGAAAATTTGAGTGATAAGAGGGTTTGAAAAATTCATATCCTCACTAGGAGTGTTAATTTGACGCAACTCGTGATATACCGTAGGGTCCAATAGTAAAACAAGACAAGGAGGATTGGTACCATACCCTTTCTTGAATACCCAACTACTTGGATGACATGTGCGTAATAGCTACCTGAGTGTTGTACTTGGTGGATTGCTTCAACAAGATGACCAAAAGGATTTTCTTAGTTGGTATAGGTTGCTAGAAGAGTTTTCTGATATACGCAATGTATATGGGAGCTCAAATCCATGTTAGTTATTTCTAATGCACAACCATTCGAAAGGGGCATTCCGATATACTATCAAATTTGTGAAGAACTTTTTGATATATATCAAGGGTGCGTAAAAAGTCATGATATATATTGATTGGTATGTGGAAGAACCACAAATTCCTCAGGATGTAGTGTAGGAAATAACTGACATCTCATATGTTTATAGACGCTTAAACAGGTCTTCTAACCTATCACCCAAATTTCTATGTATTTTAACCTAAGTTATCATTCAATGTTATCTTGATAGTTAGTGAATGTTTATGGAGTGTCTAGTTGTAATTGCAATATTAATTATATATATATACAATGCAATTTTCTTCTTCGATGAATCCTAGCTAGAGTAAAGGAGACATATTTTTCTTTCAAACAATAAGTGAAAACACCATGCAACTTTTATATCTCATCCTTCAAGCTTCGAAAAAAATTTAGACACACAAAAGTTCTCAATGCTAAATTTAAAAAGATCTCTAACACAAAAAGAAATAGTTTCCTAATGCTTTAACATTTATGCTTTTCACAATCAAAACTCAGAAAGGGAGAACTACTACTCTACTTGATCAATAAGATAAACCAAAACTACCTAATCAAACTCAAAGCAATATCTAATGCTTCTTTTTGTTTTTTAATGTATTTTTTAGATAGAAAAATCAAGAGCAAAATTCATAATATAAATCATAAGAAACTATAGTATTTTTTTCTTTTTATGGATATAGAAAGAGATATAAGAGACTTAAATGCATACTGTAACACCCAAACCGGACTTCCAAATACAAAATCATTCAGTTTTAGAGGCTATACTAAGATCATTTTTCAATATTTTGACTCAAAAAATATATTCAGGCTAAGTAGACACTATCAGACCTTCAATAAGCAGATATGCAGATTGAGAAAATCCAAACCAAGGAAAAAATTTCCAAAAAGAAAATCTAGAGTTGAATATGTCCTGCCTCGATGCACCTTGCAGGGTAGAACCAGATCATACCCTAATGGCTAACAATGTTTTCTCTCCTGAGGACAACGTCGACAGCATTGTATGTCTCTGGGAGAAAGGTTTCTACGAAGTTCTATGACAACAAAAAAAGGTGTCAATAAAATCTCGATGCTCTGTCAAGGTTACTGAGGTGCGTCGACAGCTCTAGAGAGCCAAAAAGAATAAATAACCTTTAACATAAGCAATTATAAATTGAACTAGAATTTATTGAGTTAAAAACCGACCTGGCGAGGTAGATGGAACAGAGATAAGGTGGATTTCACACCTTAAATCCTTAAATGAGCAAGAATCATAAAACAAAATGAGAGCTTGTAATTAAGAGTAAAGAAAAAAAAATCATTGATCTGATTGAATCCCTAGTATGCTCTCCAATTTTGTTATCGAAAATTCTCAATCAATGGGGACAAATATTGTTTCCCTATTCCACATGGGGTAGATCTAGAACAAAGCAGAGACAATTATGAAATCCTCTTCCTAGATTTCACAAGACTACTTGATCACAATGACACCTTTACCTTCTAAAAGTTACCCTTGTTGGCAAGAGATCCTTAGTTCAATTTATATTCAAATAACTTTCAAAGATCGTATACAACAAAGTAATGGAAACATACAAGATAATTAGGTTAATCTATATCAATGGCCTAAGAGAAAGATAATGAACAATGAAAATCACATAATGTTTACATGAAAGGGAAAACATATTGTATTAATGAAAATATATGAAAAGATTAACACCAAGATTCGATGTTGATCTTCTCCCCACAAAAAAGATTGATCTACAAACTCTACAAGCCTCTGACTTAACAACCACACTCTTTTCCTACTATAGCAGTAATGATTTCGGCAGCATAAAGGTACTCTCTTGGTCCTCCCCTATAATGGTCCATGAAGCTTGTATATATATTCCAAAGAAGGCCCAAATGGGTTGAGATTATTTGGGAGGAAGGTGAGGGATCATTCCTAGAGTCTAGGTGTACAAATTCCAGCTACTACAAGTAGTTGGGATAAGCCTCCATGAGGACTTTCATCTAGATGGTTCTCAAAAACCTTTCTTTTTTCCATTTTAACAAGGTTGACTCTATTTGTAAACTACCAGGAGGTGTTAGCGATCCTTGTACTCTAGAAACAAATGTCACCAGCACACCTTGTCATTAAGTAAGAGGCGTCGGGTAAGGATGACGCCCTATGTTAGAAAGAAAACGGTGTTAGGCCTCCTAGGATTGAACGAAAAGAACCTCCAAAAGATCATCTTGCCACGAAACTTTAGGGGATTAAGCATAAGGTCAACTTTTAGGTGTAACAGATACATAAATTATCATTAGAAGGGATCCTTTGGTAATCTGTCTATAACTTCTCCTCAAGACACCACAACCTATTTAAAACTAGTTGAGTAAGAGATTGAATGATACACCAAGGTAATTAAAATTCTAGGCTATCCGCCCCCAAATTTGTATGGGTAAATCTGGACCCATTTGAGTAATCAGACATTATTTTATATATAATAAATACCTATATCACATGTAGGTTGGAATATAGTCTACGCAAGCTTAGGAATGAATCGATAAACCAGTGTTTATATGCATTATTTTTTTATAGGGCACTCAAGGGAAGAGGGATAAGGCAAAGCCATGGCTAGGCTTATGTCTATCCTTAGTGTTGAGGAGGAATTAAGTGTAGAGATGGTAAGTGGAACAGTGCAGAATCATATAGACTATGGTTTGGTAAAAAGGAGTACAAGTGTTTTGGAATTTATTATTGTGGATAAGAGTATCACTAATTTGCTGTACATTGAATGAGAGAAGGATTTACAAATTATAATTGCATCGAGACTAATGAGGTGCTTACAATCCAATATGGGGGAGATGTTGTAATTCATAACATTGTGTAACATTATGTAACATGGTATTTCCATAAATAAATAAATAAAAATGCAAATGATATTGTCTTAAACAAAAAAATCAAATTATATTTAGTTGATCTTAAACTTAGATATATCAAGTATGGAGAAGGATCAAATATATTGAGGTGTAAATTTAAGATAAAAATAATTTACTTATTAAGAAAAATGGATATCTCTCAGTGCTTGATTAATACGATTTTAAGATGCCTTTGTGTTGGTAATAGTTACTGTATTAGATGAAATTTGGATGAAAAATGGACCTCCTACAAAAAATGCAAAAAAAATTCCTTTTAGGTAATTTTTATATTATTTCACTCTGATCAATGTAGCCGAGGGTTATTTAACTTTTATGAAAGATACCTTAAATTTATTTTTTATACTAAAATCAATTTATGAGGACGGGGTTTGATGTAGTGTTTTAACTGAAAATAAGGAATAAATAAATAAATACGCAGTTCCATCTTAAAAGTTATTTGACCCAACATTTCATGGTGTATAGTATTATTATAATATATTAATTATAATACAATATTATTATATATTAGTTTTAATATTAATTACTATTATATATTACTTGTAATATTGCTTATTATTATGCAATAATTATATATTGATATTAGTTAAAATTTATCAGAACCAACTTTTGAGCGTTATTATTAAATATTAATTATAATATAATATTATTATATATTAGTTATATTATTAAATGCTATGGTTATATAAACTATGATAGTAGTTATTATTATATATTAATTACATATTATATATTAGCTAAAAGTTATTAGACCCAAATTTTAACGGTTATTATAAAATATTAATTATAATATAATAATATTATTAGTTATAATATTAGTTACTATTACTATTTTATATTATTGATTCATGGTTTATTACCTAAAATATGGATGGGTATATTATTTAAAAGTTATTGGACCCAAATTTTTACCATTATTATAAATATTAATTATAATATAATATTATTTTATATTAGTTACAATATTAATTACTATTACTATATATTATATATTGGTCATGTATTACCTAAAACATGAATATGAATTGGACTCATTAATATTATTTGACCAATTTAAATTTATTGGACCAAGTTAAATTATTGGACCACATAATATTATTATATATTGGTTATGATATTAATTATATTGATTACATGTTATCTATGAGTCATGTATTACCTAAAACGGGTTAGCATATTAATTTTATTTCTTAGGCAGTGGGTAGATAGATTATATTGTTAAAAAATTCCACCTATCCCCAAATTATATAATAAACAAGTGTATAAGACCTGTACGGTATTTGAATTTTAAAGCAATTTCATTGGCTAATACATTATGACATGGAATCTGGATTAGGGTTTAAAGGCCCATTTTAAGTTGAAATTTCCCCTAATATGATTTAATAATTAAGTTCAGGACCTCTTGCTGAGGAATATGAAAACATTGCAAGTAAATAATCAATCGTGGCTAAAAGGATTACCAAAATAAATAGAGAAGTAAAATACACATGATAACATCTATAAATAATTAGACATCATAAGCATGTCATCAACTTTTAAACAATATGAGTGTCTAAATATTTGTTTTGGTCATGAAAATTGGGACATTACGAGAGGGTTGTGTGCATGCTATTAAGCATTATTTTTCTGCAAGGTTCTCATTGGAAAAGGGTGGGATGACAATTTACCCCATCAATGAATTCTAACTAGAGGGGTAAATGGAGAAGGATCGAATGATCCTTTCTCAAATATGGTATTCTCATCCCAATTTATCTAGTGGAGTATTCCATTATCCTTGATTCAAAAATATCTTTTAGGTAAGGGTGACATTGAGAAAGTGTTAGCCCACTCTCCCTCTTTCATTATATTCTCTTTTAGAACTTCTTATAGAATGGTTAGGTGAACCTACCTAAAATAGGTTATTCATTTCAAGGTGCGTTAATTGAAATGGTCATCTGACCCTTCATCAAATATGTTATTCGTGATGATGCTTACCTTGTGGAAGAGTAAATCACTCCTTCGTCAAGAATATTTTACATGTAAAGGGAATAATGCTAAAGGGTTGGACTGCACATCCTAAACTATGTTACTCTTATCGATGAGTGCCATTTTTAAACATATTTATTCCCATCCCATTGAAAAAAATTCACATGAAATCAATCCATGGGAAGGGTCAATTGCATCCTCAGAGATGGTATTGTCATTCAGGGTGGCATGGGAGAAGGGTTAGGTAACCATTCTTCAAAGGTTGTACTCATTTCTTATTTTACCGAATGGATGTGGAAATTATAAATCCAAGGCTTTTATACCATGTGGAAATTATAAAGCCTTGATTGCATAAACAATTTCATAAACAAGCTAAGGATCTAGGCACAAAATTAACCTCATAGAGAACTGCATAGAATTAGCATAAAGAAGAAGAAGAATGCACACATGAAGAATGAATCTCAATCATATAATTATTTCATTAAGGAATGATAGTATTACATAAATAATACATCCTCATAGATTAAATCAATTTTCCAAAGAGGAAACTCAAACTAGCTCATAAAGTAAGTGTACTTAAAGGCAAAAAAAACCCCAAAGGTGTCAAAAGCACTCTCATAATTTATCAAGGACCTCCCAAATTAGATAAATAAACATGGTAAGCTAATGAGTGGTGGAAAATATTTCTAATCATGGGTTTTGGAGATAAAATCATGTAGGATGGGTTGGCCACAAAAGAGGATAGTTGCCAGTCAACTAGATTTATCCTAATCATGCAAAAAGATGGAAAATGGGATAAAATTAGTCTAAAGCAAGAATGTGGCCTTCCTATTCTAGAAAATCAATAAAGCAACATAATCCTATCCAAAATCAATCTAACTGCACTACATCGGCTAATGATGGCAAGTGGTGATAAAAATGACAAAATATGGCCAACTACCTATTCTAGTACTTAGGAAAGTAATCAAAATGATTAATAACCATATCCTAATTATTTGGGTGGGTTTTTAATATTCCAACTCCCCCCTTAAGCCTGAATTTATGTGAGTAAATATGAAGACAAAATTAGAGCCTAGGAAACATAGGACTTATGGTCACCCTTTACAGTTTCATCCATGTAAACTGAGGAAACATGAAAAACCTCATGTGAACAAAACCCTCCCTCAAAAATGGACATGAAAGGATGTAAAACCAAGAAATGTTGCTCCAAACTAGATGTTGATGTCTAGAGGAATCTTCGTATTTGGAAGAATATGAATCTTATCAACTTGATCTGTAGCATAAAAAATTGCATGATGGAAACTGGAACCATGTAGAGAAATTGAGATCCATTGACAAAAATATGCAAGCAGGAATGAAATCTCTTGAAACATCAATTGATAGCTGTAATTATCTCCAAGATGGTATGATGACTTGGAATTAGGTAAAATCATATCCAAATAGGTGAGATAAGTGTCCAAGTGAATGCATAAGGTATATAACTTCATTTACATTGAGAGGAAGTGTGCAAGTGACCATGTAGGAAAAATGAGGAGGATTAGGATCAGGGAGTGAAAATACAAAGATTACATAGGTTAATCTAGCTTCCATAATATCCAAGGAAAAACAATATAGTGCATTAGTAGGTGGAGGAAACAAAGGAGGAGATGAAGAAGAGTGTGAGATCAATTCTGGTGAGTGAAAAGACACATTTGAGACTTCATCTAGAGAGGAAAAAAATCCAAGGAGACACTGAGTTGTGCACCATCATTAATTGAAGTATGCATAGGGTGTGAAAGATCGGGCATATGGATCTAAGAATGCATAAGAAAATACATACAAAACATTGAATGTGTGAGAGAATATTCAATAATGGAAGCTCCATTAGTCTCTTCTTCATCATAGTCAACATAATAAGAAGATGGATCAATTTCTTCAACTTCTACGTACATAAAAAAACAAGGTTCTTCAATATATGCTTCTTGATATGCCGAGGAAGAATTTGAATAAAAGAGAATGGTGGTAACAAGAAATTGTTGTGTTGAATTTGCAACTTATTCATCATGAACAACATCAGTGGAGACTATAAATCCCAAGACATCTTGAGAGAGAGTAGTCAAGGAGGTGCAAGGTTTACTCCAATTATCATCTTCTTGTTTATGCATACCAAAATATCTATCTAGATTATTGAAAATCCCAAATGGACATTCAGCAAAATTTATGAGATAATGCAGCTTGTGCACCAAAATGGCCATCCATAGGAAAATTAAAGGCTGTGTCACGTGAAGAAGAAAACTGAACCAGTACCGAAGTAAGGGTAGATGGATTTTCAAAGGAATGGTATTCTTCCATGGTTTTAGTAACTGAGATTCCTTCTTCATACGGATCATCTATGATAGGTTGGTCCATGGTTTCCCCTTCTCTTTCTTCCATGGTAGGTGGAAATTCGGGTGGTATACCCTGCAGTCGGTGAGATCTCCTTAGAAGTATCTCAACTATAGTTCTAGCTAAAACTATACTCTAAATGTTTTCTTAATCAAAAATATCATAGGAAAAAAATCCTACACAAGATAACATCACGAGAAAACTTAATTGATAAGAGGGGTTGAAAACTTCGGATCCTCACTAGGAGTGTCAATTTGTTGCAAACCTCTATATTCCCCAGGGACCAACAGTAAAACATGACAAGGAGGATTGGGACTCTACCCTTTCTTGAGTACTTGACTACTTGGACGACATGTGCGTAGTAGCTCCTTGAGTGTTGTTATCAATATATTTATTCAACAGTATGACCAAAAGGGATTTTTCAGTTGGTATAGGTTCCTAGAAGGGTCTTTCGATATACGCAAGGTATGTGGGAGCTCAAATCCGTGTTAGTGGTGTCTAATGCACAACCATTTGAAAGGGGCCCTCCGATATACTATCAAATACGTGAAAAGCTTTTCGATATATATAAAGGGTATGTGAAAAGTCATTATATATATTATTTGGTACGTGGAAGAACCGCAAAGTCCTCAGCATGTATTGCAAGAAATAAGTCACATCTCCTATGTTTATAGACGCTTAAACACATATTCTAACCTATCACCCAAATTTCCAAGTATTTTAACCTAAGCTATCATTCAATTTTATCATGATGGTTAGTGAATGTTTATGGAGTGTGTAGTTGTAATTGCAATGTTACTCATATATATGCAATGCAATTTTATTTTTAGATGAATCCTATTTATAGTAAAAGAGACATATTTTGCTTTCATGACAATAAGACAAAACACCATGAAACTTTTTATATCTCATCCTTCAAGCTTTGAAAAAATTTCAGACACCCAAAAATTCTCAATGCTAAGCCTAAAGAGATCTCTAACAAAAAAAGAAACAGCTTCCTAATGCTTTAACACCTATTCTTTTCACAACCAAAACTAAAAAATGGAGAACTACTCCTCTACTTGATCAATAAGATAGACCAAAGGTACCTAATCAAACTCAAAGCAACATATCTAATGCTTCTTTTTGTTTTTTGATGTATTTTTTTAATAGAAAGGTCAAGACCAAAAATCACTATATAAAGCATAAGGAACTATAGTATTTTTTTCCTTTTATGGATTTGGAAAGACATATAAGAGACGTAAATGCAAACTGCAACACCCAACACTGAAATTGCAAACAAAAAATCATTCAGTTTTAGAGCCTATAATAAGATCATTTTTCAATATTTTGACTCAAAAAATATATGTAGGCTAAGTACACACTGTCAAACCTTTCAATAAGTAGATCTGCAAATTGACAAAACCCAAACCAAAGCAAAAAAATTCAAAAAGAAACTCTAGAGTTGAATATGGCCTATCTCAGCGCACCTTGCATGGAAGAACCAGGGCATCCCCTAACGACTAACGCTCTTTTCTATCTTGGGGACAATGTCGGTGGCATTGTATGTCTCTGGGAGAAAGCTGTCGACAGTGCTCTATAACAATAGGAAAAGGGTGTCATGAAAATCTCGACACTCTTTCAAAGTTACCCAGGTGCATCAACGCATGTAGTTGAACCACAAAGAATAAATAACCTTTAACATAAGAAATTACAAATCAAGCTGGAATTTATTGAGTTTAAAAACTGACCCGAGGAGGTAGATGGAACTGAGATAAGGTGAATTTCACACCTTAAATCCTGAAATGAGCAAGAGAAAAAAAATTGAGAGCTTGTAATCAAGAGTAAAGAAAAACGTTCATTGATATGATCGAATCACTAGTATGGTCGCCAATTTTGTTATCGGAAATTATCAATCAATGCGGACAAATATTGTTTCCCCATTTTACATGGGGTAAATCTAGAACAAAGTAGAGACAATTAAGAAGTCCTCTCCCTAGATTTGGAAACACTACTTAATCACAATGAAACCTTTACCTTCTAAAAGTGACCCTTGTCGGCTAGAGATCCTTAACTAAGTTTATATTCAAATAAATTGCATAGTATAATAGACAACAAAGCAATGAAAACATACAAGATAATCAGGCTAATCCATATCAATGACTGAAGAGAAAGATGATGAACATTGAAAATCACACAATGTTTACAGGAAAGGGAAAACATATTGTATTAAGGAAAATATATCGAAACATTACAACCAAGATTCGATGTTGATATTCTCCCCACAAAAACTATTGATCCACAAACTCTACAAGCCTTTGACTCAACAACCACACTCTTTTCCTCATATAGCAGTAATGATTTTGGTAGCATAAAGGTACTCTCTTCGTCCTCTCCAATCATGGTCCACAAAGCTTGTAATATATTCCAAAGAAGGCCCAAAGGGGTTGAGATTCTTTGGGAGGAATGTGAGGGATCATTCATACAGGCTAGGTGTATGAATTCTAGCTACTGGAAGAATTTGTGAAAAGGCTCCATGATGAATTTCATCTAGAAGGTTCTAAAAAACCTTTCTTTTTTCCTTTTTAGCAGGGTTGATTTTCTTTGTACACTGGAAGGAGGCATCAGAGCTCCTTGTACTATGTAAACAAATGTCACCAGTGCACCTTGTCATCAAGAAAGAGGCATCATGTAAGGTTAACACCATATGTTAGTAGGGAAAGGGTGTTAGAGCTCCTAGGATTGAGCAAAAAGATCCTGCAAAAAATGTTTTGGATAAGAAATTTTAGGAGATCGAGCATAAGGAAAATATTTAGGTATAACATATACATAAATTATCATTAAAAGGGTTCCTTTAGTAATGTGTTTGCAACTTCTCCTAGAGACACCACAAGCTATTTAAAACTAGTTGAGCAAGAGCTTGAATTATACACCAAGGTAATTAAAATGCTAGCCTATTTGCCACCAAATTTGTATGGGTAAATGTAGACCCATTTGAATAATCAGACATTATTTTATATATAATAAATATCTATATCGCATGTAGGTTGGAATATAGTATACACAAGCATAGGAATGAATTGATAAACCAATGTTTATATGCATTATTTTTGTGTAGGGCACAGAAGGGAAGAGAGAAGGTGAAGCCATGACTAGGCTTATGTCTACCCTCAATGTTGGGGAGGAATCAAGTGTTGATATGGTAAGTGGAGTGATGTAGAATCATATAGACTATGGGTTGGTATAAAGGAGTACAAGTGTTTTGACAATGATGATTGTCGATCAGAGTATCACTAAGTTGCAGTACATTGAATGAGAGAAGAATTTACAAATTATAATTGCATCGAAAACTAGCGAGGTGTTTACAACCGAGTAAGGGGGAGATGTTGTAGTTCATAACATTGTGTAATGTTATGTAACATGTTATTTCCATAAATAAATAAATAAAAATGCAAATGATTTTGTCCTAAACAAAAATAAATCAATTTATATTTATTTGATCTTAAACCTAGATATATCAAGTATGGAGAAGGATCAAATATCTTGAGCTATAAATTTAAGATAAGAAGAATTTACTTATTAAGAAAAATATATCTCTCTTGGTGCTTGATAGATGCCATTGTTTCACTCTGATTGAAGCTTCCCATGGTTATTTAACTTTTATCAAAGATACCTTAAATATATATTTTATACTAAAATCAATTTACGAGGACGGAGTTTGATGTAGTTTTTTTCACCAAAAATTAAGGAAAACATAAATAAGTACACAGTTCCATCTTAAAAGTTATTTGACCCAAATTTTCATGGTGTATACTATTATTATAATATATTAATTATAATATATATTATATATTAGTTTTAATATTAATTACTATTATATATTACTTATAACATTAGCTACTATTATGCAATAATTATATATTGATATTAGTTAAAAATGATTGGAACCAACGTTTGAGCGTTATTAAAAAATATTAATTATAATGTAATATTATTATTAGTTATAATATTAATTACTATATTATTTATTTGTCACGTATTACCTAAAAGATGGATGGGTATATTAGTTAAAATTTATTGGACCCAACTTTTCACTGTTATTATAAATATTAATTATAATATAATATTATATATTAGTTATAATATTAATTACTATTACTATATATTGTATATTGGTCATGTATTACCTAAAACATGGATGTGTATTGGACCGATTAATATTATGTGACCGAGTTAAGTTTATTGGACCAAGTTAAATTATTGGACCGCATAATATTATTATATATTAGCTATGATATTGATTATATTGATTATATATTATATATGGGTCACATATTACGTAAAATTGGTTAGCATATTAATTTTTTTTCAATATCCAAGATAATTTTGCGAAGCTTGGGCAATGGGTAGACAAATTATATTGTTAAAAAATTCTACCTATCCTGAAATTATATAACAAAAAATTGTTTAGGACCTATACAATATTTGAATTTTAAAGCAAATTCATTGGATAATACACGATGACATAGAATCTAAATCAGGGTCGAAAGGTCCATTTTAAGTTGAAATTTCCCCTAATATGATTTAAACTAATTAAGTTCAGGACCACTTGGTGATGACTATGAAAACATTGCAAGTAAATAATCAATCATGGCTAGAAGTATTACCAAAATAAATAGAAAAGTAAAATACACATGGTAACAATTATAAATAATTAGACATCATAAGCATGCCAACAACTTTTAAACAATATGAGTGCCTAAATATTTTTTTTATTCATGCAAATTGGGACATTATGAGAGGTTTGTGTACACATTATTAAGCATTATTTTTATGCAAGGTGCTCATTGGAAAAGGGTAGGACGACAATTACCCCATCAATGAATTCTAATTAGAGGGGGGAATGGATAAGTATTGAATGATCCTTTCTCAAATATGGTATTGTCATCCCAATTATCTAGTGGAAGATTTAATTATCCCTTCTTCAAAAAAAAAAATTAGGTAAGGGCAACACTGTGAAAGTGTTATCCCGCTCTTCCTCTTTCATTATATGCTCTTTTAGAATGCCTTTGCATAATGGTTAGCTGGCCCTACCTAAAATGGTGTATTCATGTCAAGGTGTGTTTATTGAAATGGTCATCTTACCCTTCCTCAAATATGTAATTTGTGTTTATGCTTACCTAGTGCAAAACTCAATCACTCCTTCATCAAGTATATTTTACATGTAAAGGGAATAATGCCAAAGGGTTGGACTGCACATCGTAAACTATGTTACTCTTATCGATGAGGTTAAATTTTAAACATATCATAAACTGATAAACAATTCTCAGTGGTAGGAGTATTGAAGGAGGACAGAGAGATATGTTGAAAATATTGAAGGAGATTATGAGAATAGGTGCAAGAAACCAAGGAGGAGATGAATAAGAGCATGAGATCAAGTATGGTGAGTGAAAAAATAGATTTGAGACTTGATCTAGCTAGGAAAACATCCAAGGATACACTGAGTTGTGCACCATCATTAATCAAAGTATGCATAGGGTGTGAAAGATTTGGCATATGGATCTCAGAATCCATAAGAAAATACATACAAAACATTAAATGTGTGAGTGAATCTTCAATAATGGAATCTCCATTAGTCTCTTATTCATCAACATCAACATAATAAGAAGATGAATAAATATATTCAACTTCCACATACATAGAAAAGCATGTCTCTTAAATATATGCTTCTTGATATGGAGAGGAAGGATTCAAATCAAAGAGAATGGTAGTAACAAGAAGTTGTTGTGTTGAATTTGAAACTTATTCGTCATGAACAACTTCATCAGAGACTATAAAGCATGAGACATTTTGAGAGAGAGCAGTTGAACAAGTGCAAGGTTTTATCTAGTTATCATGTTCTTCTTTATGCAAAACCAAAATCTCTATCTAGATTTCTCCAAATCTCGAATGGATACTCAGCAGAATCTATGAGATAATGCATCTTGTGCACCAAAATGGCCTTCTGTAGGAAAATGAAAGGTTGAGTCATGTGAATAAGGAAAGTGAACCACCACCAAAGTAGAGTTAGATGGATTTTCAAAGGAAGAGTATTTTTCCCCAGTTTCAATGCTCATCCATGATAGGTCGGTCCATGGTTTCCCCTTTTCTTTCTTCCATGATAGGAGAATATTCAGGTGATATACCCTGTATTCAATGAGACCTCCTCAAAAGTAGCTCAACTATATTTCTAGTGAAAACTATACTCTAAAGGTTTTCTTAATCGAAAATATCACACACAAAAAATCCTACATAAGCTAGCGTCATAAGAAAATTTAAGTGATAAGAGGGGTTGAAAAAGTCATATCCTCACTAGGAGTGTCAATTAGTTGCAACTTGTGATATACTGTAGGGCCTAATAGTAAAACATGACAAGGAGGATTGGGACCATACCCTTTCTTTAATACCTGACTACTTGGATGACATGTGCATATTAGCTCCCTGAGTATTGTTCTCAGTGTATTGCTTCAACAAGACAATGAAAAGGCTATTCTCAGTTGGCATAGGTTCCTAGAAGGGTCTCCCAATATATGCAAGATATGTGGGAGCTCAAAACCATGTTAGTGACATCTAATACACAAACATTCGAAAGGGGCCTTCTAATATACTATCGAATACGTGAATATATTTTCAATATATATCAAGGGATGTGAAAAGTCGTTATATATATTGATTGGTATGTGGAATAACCAAAAGGTCCTCAGGATGTAGTGTGAGAAATAAATGACATCTCCTATGTTTATAGATTCTTAAACACAGATTCTAACCTATCACCCAGATTTTTATGTATTTTAACCTAAGCCGCATCATTCAATTTTATCTTGACGGTTAGTGAATCTTTATGGAGTGTGTAGTTGTAGATGTGATATTAATTATCTATATGCAATGCAATTTTATTTTTCGATGAATCTTAGCTAGAGAAAAGGAGACATATTTTCCTTTAAACATAAGAAAAAACACCATGCAACTTTTATATCTCATCCTTCAAGCTTCAAAAAACTTTCAGACACACAAAAATTCTCAATGCTAAACCTAAAGAGATATTTAACACTAAAAAGAAACAATTTCCTAATGCTTTAACATCTATGATTTTCACAACCAAAACTTAAAAAGGGAGAACTACTAATCTACTATATCAATAAGATAAACCAAAAGTACCTAATCAAACTCAAAGAAACAGATCTAATACTTCTTTTTGTTTTTGGATGTATTTTTTAAATAGAAAAGTCAAGACCAAAAATCACTATAAAAAGCATAAGAAACTATACTATTTTTTTATTTTTATGGATCTAGAAATAGATATAAGAGACTCAAAAGCAGACTATAACACCCAAGACCGAACTTCCAAACATAAAATCATTCAGTTTTAGAGCCTATACTAAGATAATTTTTCAATATTTTGACTCAAAAAATATATTCAGGCTAAGTACACACTGTCAAACCTTTCAATAAATAGAGACGCAAGTTGAAAAACCCCAAACCAAAGCAAAAAATTTCAAAAAGAAACTCTAGAGTTGAATATGGCATACCTCGGTGCACCTTGCAGGGTAGAACCAAGGAATACCCTAATGGATAACTCTTTTCTCTCTTGGGGACAACATCGATGACGTTGTATGTCTATGGGAGAAAGGTGTCCATGAGACTCTATGACAATAGGAAAAAGGTTTCAAGAAAGTCTCAACTCTCTAGAGAAGTTTCCCAGGTGCATCGACGGATCTAGAGAACCAAAAAGAATACATAACCTTTAACATAAGCAATTATAAATCAATCTATAGTTTATTGAGTTTAAAAAATGACTCGATGAGGTAGATGGAATAGAGATAAGGTGGATTTCGCACCTTAAATCCTTAAATGAGCAAGAGAAAAAAAGATGAGAGCTTGTAATCAAGAGTAAATAAATCCACGTTAATCATCATCATCATCATCATCATAAAAATTTAAAAAAATAATAATAAAAGTGTTTACTAGAATTAAGGTGGGTTAGGTAGTAATTTGAAAATATTTCATATATGACTGTAGATATAAACATTTTTCAATGTCTCCTTCTTTTAATAGGGAGTTAAAAAACTAACCATGTACAAATTAAATAATAATGAAATGATTACTACAAGTTAATGTTGGCTAATTGTTCACACATAAAGGAATTTGTACAAATTCGTGGCTTATAAATAAGACAGGTTCAAGATACATCAATGAATGATTGCTTTGAAGATGAGAGTAAAACTTGATAATTTGGGTAGCTTGGAAATAAGGTATACAATGTTGCTAGTAATGGAGGCTCTTACTAATAATGTGGGTATCTTGGAAAAAAGGTATGCAACATTGCCAGTAATGGAGGCTCTTCCGGATATTCATAATGATCTTTAATGAGGGGTGTTGCTCAAAGTTCCTTATATATTTCATAAGAAGTTCAAGATTGTTTACAAAAGATGGGGAAAATTATCAATACTCCTGAGTTCTATGATAACATAATGGTCTATCGTAAAAGAAAACATTTAATATATTTGAATCAAAATTGTTTAAAACATTCCATTGAGGATAGGAGAGTTACTCCCACTTTCAATACTGAAATAATCGTCTACGATGCTGCGATTTGTATATGGGAAAGAATACCTCCCATTCCTAACTTTCCTCTATTTCTATATGAGTCCCAGTTGGTTTCTGTAAAACAGAAGCTTCTTTTGTTTAGATATATAGTAAATACAAATCAATGTAAGGATTCGATGTACATAAAGAGAACGAACTAGTACAAAAGAATAGTTGCAACCATAACATCAATAGAATTCAAGTCAAGGATAAGGTTTCCATTATCAAAAATAAAAATTATATAAACTACTTCAAGTCATAGATATGAATGGAGGCTCAATGAATTGTTGAAGACAAGATTTACAACTCTAGGAAGGGAGAACCTTTAACATATTTAAAAACCTCGATGCACCACAATTAGGCAAATGTCAATCTAAGGAAAAGAATTTAATATTAAAGGGGTCCCTAACTTAGCCCTCCATATCCCTACAACCTTGGGGTATCATGTGACGTCTCAAGCTAGACCAGGGTGGACTCCTTGTCGAGTCATCATCTCACACAATATGTCGATCAAATCAAGTCATCGAGATTGATTTATATGTCAGTTTTCTACATCCCACGAGCACAATCCTTCACAACCTCAGACATATCCAAATCAGGAGGTTGGGGAATCGATGCACCTCATTTAATATAGGGAATCGATGCTCTTTATACCTGCATGAGCGCACCATATTTTTTAATTAAGTTGTCAATTTATGTGACAGTGCTCCATACGTTAGTGCGTCGTTTTACAGTGCAGTGTTTTATCGACGGTGGGAATTGCATGGATCACACCAATGCATTGAAAAAAATACAACATCGTGATGTGATTTGTAATTTTAAATTAAATGGAACCGATGTAATATATACCATGAGCGCAATAGACTGTCATCTAATTTCCTAAAATTTTAATGTGGCAGTGTATTCAAATGTGGTGAGTGAATCGGATTCAGTGGGGGAACTGAACATGCCAGTGTGTTGATAGAAACCAAAGCACCATATATTTTTATAATTTAAAATTAAATGGAACGGTGCACTATCGTATATATTGCAAAGTTAGATGACCTAATGACCATAAGCACACCGCTTTTTCTATGCACACTATAATTTTATGGTGTGCACCATTTGGAAAAATTCAAAAATCACTATACCGAGCAATGGGTAAGTGAAATGCAGGTAAAAAGAGAAACAATGATAGGGTGCCTTACGGAGGAAAAGTTGGCATTGGTGCTTGAAATATGAAGGGAAATTTAGAATGGTAAAAATGAATAGTTCATCCAGTATATTTTTACTTAACTCTTCTTCCATGTGCACAGTACCCTGAGGAACCAGGACATGCTTTTAGTTGGTGCAATTATACAAAAGCATTGTTATCTAATAGAAAAGTATGAAAACTCAAACTATGGGTGTGGAATTTTAAATAAAACTTAAATAAATTTTAAGCTATCCCTTAGCTGATAAACCGTCGTGCGGTGCACACCGGTGTTGTCATTGTATATAAACACATTGTTTTTTAGAAAAATATTTAAAATGTTGACACAATTTTTTAATTTTTAATTTTATATACATGATGCAACGCTGTGTATAGAAGTATGTAGTGCACACATGATGCAACGCTGTGTATAGAAGTATGTAGTGCACCATTTATGTTATTTTGTTTTTAAAAAAATATTATTCTTGGCCTATGGGTTTTTTGTGCCATCTAATATACATTACACTTAAATACGCATTGAGGAGATTAATGTGGTGAACACACCGTCATTGCCATTTTTTAATATAACAATATTTTTTCCATATCGAAAGGGGATTAATGCATCAACCCTTTAACATATTATCCACACCACACCAGTGCGTTAACTATTTAACCGAATGAATGTGTTTCATATGGTGAACACATTGTCATTGCTAAATTTTTATTAGAAGTTATTTTCTCAAATTGAAAGGGGATTAACTAATCAGTACTTTAATATTTTTCCACGCGGATGTGTTCACTCGTAGTATTTTATCCACACGAGTGCATTCGCTCTCAAACAACACCAATGGGTTTTACGTTTTGTAATGCACCCATTTAAAACCTCTTTTATCTCACCTCCACTAGAAGCCTCTGTTATAAACGGATATTTGGGCTTTTTTCTTAGTGGATTTCTCTACAAACTCCATTACATGGTATTTTCCTTGTAGTGATGTAAGTGTATGATAGAAGATATTACCATTTAGTTTTAAAAAGAGAAGGGTGACTATAAATCCCTATATATTGAGATTGCATACTAGTAGAGGAGAGTGTTAGTCTTTATTGACTTATTGCACATGCTTGGGGGTTACCTCAGAAAGTAGGTTTGGTTTCTCAAAGTCTATGGTTGGGAGGTACATGGCCATCCCAACTGCTATCCATAATTGTTGTAAACTAGATAAGAGTTATCACTAGCAGTTTCAGAAATTATTTATGTAAATGTTTATCTATTTAATCATTGACATTTCATTTTATCCATTGTCATTTATCCTTGTTCTAGTTTCTATTCATTCTCAAAATTTATACTATGTATCTATTGAAAGGAGGGTAGTTTTATTATGAACATGTTAGCAGTTATTAATGTTTTTATTTGGTAAAGATAGTTATCCTTGTTTTGGATACTGTAACTATTTTTTCCATTACTAGTCACATAGGGTTATTTAGAAAGAGGTCATACTTTTCTTTTAATTTATTATTAATATTAATGTTTTGGCTATGAATTTATTATAATTAGGTAATACAATATGCAATGTGGAAGCTAATATGAGTAAGTAGAGCATTGAGAAGCAAAAAATTTAACATAATAACATCACTACTTTAACTAAAATAAAATCTCACCTAAGAAGAAGGAGATAAACCAATTCAAACAACTAAAATCAGGCTCTAAGTATCTTCACAATGACCCTAATATATCTCGGGTCAAGTAAGTAAGACCAGAGTGGTGTTGTTATGGCTCCTCAAGTGAAAGAAAATTACCATAGGAGATAATAACAATAAAAGAAAGTTATCCTTATGGAAACAAGAAATGGAAGTCGAAAGAATAAACACAAGCACATTGAAACTTTGAGACGTGCAACATAGAGTTAGGCATGGATTAAATAGAGTATTTGAATAAGAAATAGTAACACTTCTATATAGGAATTGGTTTTAGGTAGGGACTAAACCAATTTTTAAAAAACCCTAAACCCTAGCTTAATAGATTCGAGTTATCATTCCAAGAAGATATTGGAAGTTGCTATGCGATTCAAAGCATAACCTCAATAAGAAACAAATGGAGTTCCAAGCGTAACAAGAATTCCTACAAGAAACAAAAATGATGGGATTCAAAGCTGAAGCAATAAATTGAAAAGGGTGAACTTTTATAACATGACTATGACTGAATAATGAATTACTTGGAAAGAGTTAAAGTCCACGTCCGAATGAATGCAACCTCACATACTAAATAACAAACTATTATGGCGTCAACAACTATAGGAAATATAATAAGGCATGAGTTATGACCAAGCATTGTAAAAATAAAAACATAACTATTTTACATTTCCATTGCAACAATGCTAAACAAATATTTATAGTAAATAAAAATCAATGTAAGGATTCCATGTACATAAAGAAAATGAGCTAGTACATAATCATAGTTGCATCAATAACATCAATAGGATCCGAGTCACGACTAAGTTTTCCAATGGACCAAACCAAACCAAACCACCAAGAGCCAAGAACTGATATGGATCTAACGAAACATAAAGGAAATGGTGATAGCCAAGGATTCACCTTCCAATTTGCTCCATGGTGGAAGCCATGTAAACAGGGAAATAAGATTGAATCTTAGGTGGTGCACAAGAATGAGTTGGCCATCCCAAAAGGGGTAAGGTATCTAACGTGAATGGGGAAAACAATTAATGGTATACATAAATTCTCATTAGAAGGGATCCTTTGTTAATGTGTTTGCACAGAGGTAACCTCTATGACTGCAACATTGGCCTTGGAACATTGCAAGCTATTTAAAACTAGTTGACCAAGAGCTTGAATGATACACCAAGGTAATTAAAANATATATATATATATATATATATATATAGGTTGGACTATAGTCTACCCAAGCTTAGGAACATATCGATAAACTAATGTTTAAATGCATGAGTTTTGGATAGGGTGCGTTAGGGAACGGGGATAAAACTAAGCCATGGTAAATATTATGTCTACCCTTAGCATTGGGAAGGATTTAATTGTTGAGGTGGTTAGTGGATTGATGTAGAAGAGACTATGGGCTAGTCCAAAAGAGTACAAGTTTTTTGACAAAGAGTATTGCAGATAAGAGTGTCACCAAGTCGTAGTACATCGAATGAAATAAGAGAAGGATTTACAAATGATAATTTCATTGAGAGAAGTGAGGTGCTTACATCCTAGTATGGGGGATATGTTTTAACATGTATTGTTGTGTAATGTAATGTAACATGTTGTTTCCATAAATAAATAAAAATGCAATGATGTCAGCTTAAATAAAAATAAATATATTATGTTGATTTGATATTAAACTTAGATATATCAAGTCCAAAGAGGGATCAAATACCTTGATGTGTAAATTTAAGATAAAAATAATCTACACCTCAAGAAAAATTGGATCCCACTCAATGCTTGATAGATTTAGGTTTAAGATAGATCTATGTTGGTAATAGTTACATTTAAAATAATTATGTTCAAGACCACTTGGTGATGAATAAGAAAACCTAGCAAGTAAATAATCAATCATGAATAAAAGTATTACCAAAATAAATAGAGAAGTAAAATCCATATGGTAACAACAATAAATAATTAGACGTTGTAAGCACAGAAACAAGCATTTAAATGATATGAGTATCCAAATATTTTTTTCGGTCATAAAAATTGGGACATTAGAGGAAGGGTTGGTGTACACATTATCAATCATACTTTTCATGCAATGTGGTTATTCACGAAGGGTGGGAAACACTTACCCCATAAATGAATTCTAATGGAAGGGGAAAACGGAGAAGGATCAGATGATCCTTTCTCAAAGATGGTATTCTCATCCCAATTTATCATAGGGGAAGGGTCAATTATCCCTTCTTCAAGAATATTTTTTGGGTAAGGGGGACACCAACAAAGTAATATCCCAGTCTTCCTCTTTGGTTATATTCTCATTTAGAGCTACCTTGAAGAAAGGTCGACCGACCCTTCCTAAACTATGTTATTCGTGTCAAGGTGTGACTATTGAAAGGGTTAGTTGATCCTTTCTCAAATATGGTATTCGTATCGATGCTTACTTAGTGGAAGAGTCAATCACTCCTTCGTTAAGCATATTTTACATGTAAAGGGAATAATGCTAAAGGGTTGGGCCACACATCCTAAACTATGTTACTTTTTTCAATGAGTGTCGATTTTAAATGTCTTAAGTCCCATCTTATAGAAAAAAATTCACATGAATTAAATCCATAGGGAGGGTCGATTGCTTCCTCAACGGCTGGTATTCTCATTCAATGTGACAGGGAGAAGGGTCAAGTGGCCCTTCTTTAAACCTGGTATTCGTATCTCAATTTATGTAATGGAAGTGTTGACCACTCCTATTATGGTCCAAAATGAGCTATATAGAAAGATAAATGTATAAGATATGACCCCAACAAAAAGATATATATATATATCTTAAAGTAAATATTAAAAAATATATTAAATTAATCTAGATTAAATTATTCTATTTTTATGGTTTTTTTCTAATTATAATGTTATTCAAACATATTATTCATTTCAAAAAATAACTTTAACAAATAAAAATTATATATTTTAAAAATATATATAATATTTAAAAAAAATTATAATATTTAAAAATGCATTGAATTAAATATTCCTTTAAAATATTTTAAAATTTTAATGAATAGGGGTTTTGTTACTAATTAATTTATCATACACATATATATATATATATATATATATATAAAGTTAAATTAAAATAGTATAATATGTTGTAAAATTTAATTAAAATAGTATTAAATGTAATTTTTGTTAGCTCATTCAGTTAAATTAGGTGTGAGATTTTTGCAAGCCTATCCAAGTTCAATATTTTTAGAGATGACTTAGTTGGATGAAACACCAAAAAAATATAGCCATCTTACTCACATTTGTAACCAAAAAAAATTAAATACTTAAAAATATTATAAAAATCATGGGTCATGTAGGCTTATCTTGTTATGGCTAATGTCCCCAAATGCCTCTAGGTTGTGGTTTTTAGTGAGTAGTTAAAATTCACTAATAGCAAGTTGTGGACATTGTAAAAAAAAATATATATTAATTACTAAAAAGTATTATAAAAATTAGAATAGTTTTTTTGAGAGTCAAAGTTCTAGATCAAATTCCACCTTTGCTATAGCTAATGTTCCCACTTGCCTTTGGGTTGTTATAGCTATTGTCCTCATGTTCCTTTGAGTTATGGATAGTAATAGACATTTTTTTTTAAACCGGCTTTTTAAAAAAATGGCAGGGGGTAGGGTTGCTCATTGGCATGTTGTGACAACGTTGGAAGGATAGGCGACCCCTAGGATAGAGGCTCACCTCGGTGGGGTTCCGAATGTCTAACCCCCTGCGAAGTCACAAGTTATTGGTATATCTTGCTTGCAGGATGCTAGATATACTATTGGGAGGTTGTTGTTACCATGGTTAAAAAAAATAAACATGTTTTAAAGAAATATTAAATATTAAAAAGTAGTTAATAAAAAATTATAAAAAAATATTAAATATTGAAAGGTAGTTGATAAAAAATTATAAAAAAATATTAAATATTAAAAGGTATTTAATAAAAATTATTTACACTCAGTATTACAATACAGACACACTAAGCCAATCGTAGTAGCACACCCATCCAAACGTAGCACATTCAACTGCAACAATAACCCACCCATCAATGCGAATGGAGAATCAATAGAACCTGCGTGTTCCCTCTTGATACACCTTGATCCGGGCTGATACGGAATGGATAGGGGACGGATGACTAGGCAGAGTTTTGGAGTTATGTAGTAGAGAATATTGAAAGGTATTTAATAAAAAATTTATAAATAATGAATGTTTTTATAAATAAATAAATAAATTTCTAAAAAATATGAAATATTGAAAAATTAAAAATTAAAAGGTAGTTTAGTAAAAAATATTTAAAACATGAATAGCTTTTGGAAAATGAGTTACCTTATCCTTATCTGTCTTGCTGTTGCAACGTTTTTGAATCACTTCAATTTTTGAAGGCCACCCGTGCTTTTTGCTATTTGTTCACTCTAAAGTAAATAGGTTCTGTCACTATTAGACCCGTCCCTAAAGTAAATAGGTTCTACCAGTATTAGACCCATTTTAAAAATAATAATAAAATATTTACTAGCATACTCTTGAAACAGGGGAAATGAAAAGCCCAAGAGAATTGACTGAATATGTTGCAAAATGAGAGAAAGTTGTGTGTATGTACATAATTTCATATTATGCATTGAAAGTAAGTTTAGCTAATTTATGGTAAGCATAGTAGTCGATGAAATTGAAAAAAAACTCTATTGCAAGTACTGATAAGCAATAAATAGAAACCCATGTAATCGATGGCAAGTAAAATTAAATGCACATTAATTTTCCATACGAGAAAGTATACATATGTGAGTAAAATAAGAAAAAGTTAGGTAGTGATCAAGTTTGACTCTAATTATATTGGAAATCAACATTAGTATTTTCCTTTGGTAGGGGGACTGCTGGGATTGAGGGTTGCAATTTTAAGTGTGAAAGGGACAAAGAATGAAGGTGTGCCTCTCCCTTTTTTCATGTCATACATATGAAGTGTCTTTCATCTTTGCATAGCATTCTAAGGAGAACGATAATGCAATTCACATTCCTTCTAATGTTGCAGTGCATGCGATTGCTATGAAGGTTAATCCTTGGCATTCATTGTTACCAATTTCAATGACTGACCTTGTTAATCCCAATCTATGATTTTTATGGATAGTCAATTCCCAAGCAATCTTGAGGAGTATTTTTTTATTGTTATTGCAATTTATGGGTGGAATTAATATGTGCTTCGGCTGAGATTGGTCCCATGGAGGTCCAATGTAATTATCAGATGTGGGGACAATGTAGGGTAGTAACTTAGGAGATATAGATCCAAGTGTGTATATATAATTTACATGAACACTCTGCATGCACCATTTACTAATCTTGATTAAACCCATAATTTGTAGGATAACATTACTCTCTTCCCTACACATAAGAATATTTGTTTTTCTAGTTGATGGTCATCATCTTACTTTGCATTTGAACCATTGGTGAAATTTGTGACAGATCATGGAATAGGCATAGCCATTGCTTGGAGCATTTATTTGTTATTATTGTTTGCAAGATTTCCCATGAGTTGCAAATCAGATTATAGTGATGGAAAACACAAAAAATGTCAAAATCAACATCATCAAATTAGAAATGCAATTTTATTAAACATTGCATGATTAGATTTCAATGATGGCAAACAAGAAAATGTCAAGATTGTAAAAATATATATTTTGTATTTTAGTGTGAGATGTATACTTGAGTATAATTCGAAATGTTTTGATTTACAATATGACAGAGTTCCTCTATCATATTCTTAACATCTGTGTCTTCGAATTGTTATAGTGACATCAAAATTTCACTATACAAAATTAATATCTTATATTGATTAAATAGAAGTAGTCCATAAAAACATATAAGGCCCAAATATACCATGATCCTTATTCAAATGAAAGAAATAACAAGAGAGTGGTTCTTCCTACTAGTTAGATCATGGTGTATTGGTTGCAATGTGAATAGCTTGTTTCAATAAATGACTATTACTAACTTTCCACACATTTTCCTAAAAAATGCTCATAGCATAGGTAGAATTGAATTTGTGATGTATGTATTCAATGAAACACTTAGTTTTTATCAAATAAGAATGTGTTACCACGTGGAATTGAGTTTAACAAGTAGAGATATTTATGTCATAAAAAAAATACATTTATCTTTTTACATAAACAGAAGTTTCAATATACCAGGATCCTTATGTCACTATTTCATGATGTAAATTTACATATATAAATTTAAGGATATATTGTGTATTCCAAGTGATAAAAAAATACTTATTTAATAAGAATTATAATAATATTAATGTATTTATTCAAACATAAAATTTAATGTTAATATTTCATATTTTAATATAAATTTATATTTAGAAATTTAAAATTCAAACTCTACTATAGATGATAATACATGCTTATTTGATAGAAATTAAATACTTCATCAAAAACTTTTGTTTAATTGTAAGTTTTGTATTAAACCTCTTGGGTGGGTAGGAACACACATATATTTTTTTAATAAATAAGTTCTTTCTTAGTTAATAAAATGTAAAGTGTTGGTTTCTTCTTCCACCTCTTTCTTTAAAATCATATATCTTTTAGTGATAATGTAAAGTGTACCTCCAATGTTTTCTCTTTACATAGTTTATATATGTGTCAATCATAAGGTAAAATGAGCCTTTTCTTTTTTTACCAATTTACTAACCTTATTTATATAATTATATTTGCATATCCTTTAATTACATTATATGGACATGTCCCTTGAATATCCCTTTTTTTTTTCAGGAAGAAAAAGCCTATCCTTGTTATTCTTATTAGGAATCAAAGGGCATTGATAAAACCCACCCATGAAGGGTTACATCACAAGAGAATACAGCTAGTCGGGAGAGAATCACATCCAGTCGCAGCCGGGGGGAATGGCATGCAATAGTAAGTGTAATTTCCCATCAGAAATATGTCTCATCATGAAGAGGATCAAACTCAATCAAGCGTATCTATCGTGAACCAAAAGGATCAGATCTGCAATCCAAAGGAAGCCACTCATATAATAATAGAGATAGTATCCAAAAGAGGAGGAAGTTCCCCAAAAAACATGGCTCAAATGAGCTGGAAAGAGTCACATGTGACCAAATGGTCATCTATAAATTCAGAAAAATAGCCAAATCCTGGAGAGATAGTGAGAGCTGTTTTTGAAAGACGGTCTACAATCCGATTGTGTTCATGATAGATGTGATTGAATGTGAGATCCTGGAAGCTTGAAATAAGCTTTTGTGATTCCCTGCACCAGTGAAGAAGTTCTGGTGAAGAGAGAGCAGTGTATCCCTTAGCCCAATTGATGATGACTTGTGAGTCACTGTATATGTGGGCTAGAGGGATTCCCATCATTTGGGAGGAGTGCAGAAGGGCCCACAGGCCCAAAAGTTCTACCTTAGTATTGGATCCATATCCAACCCCCAGTGCAAAATCCAGATGGTGATTCTCATTGAAGAACAAGCTATATCCAATACCTGCTGTTGAAGAAGTAGAAGCACCATCAAAGTAACCACATGGGAAAATCATGCGGGGTCTTGATCCAATCTGTCTATCAATTTTCCTTTTCCTGTCCTTTATGACAGGCCGAGAGAGTCTCATCTGAGCAACATATAAAATCTAATGGTAAATGCCAAGGACAGTCACCTTTTTCCCATCAAAGATAACCTGGTTACGAGCTTTCCAAATAGCCCAAATCATATGGTGAGGGATATAGAAGAGAGCAGAGCTACGTGGGTATATGGAAGCCCAATATTCCATAAAATCAGTGATAGAATCAGCTTCGGGAGGAATATACAGCTGGAGTTGGTCACATAAAATCCCCCAAACACTTTTCCATATCGAACAGCGAGAAAAGAGGTGAAAGACATTCTCTTCATTTGTAAAACATAAAGAACAAATACCAAGTCTAGACTTACCCCTTTTTTGTAAATTGTCCCAAGTGAGTACCTTGTTTCTCAATACCAACCAGGAGAAGCATTCAATTTTACGTGGAAGGAGTCTAGACCAAAACGATATGTACAGTTGACTGCCCAATTCTGGATTGAAAGATTTCACAATGCAATCATAAACTTTATCTGCAGAAATCATTCCATCTTTTTTATTGTAATCCCATATCAGAGAATCAGAATCAGATGAAAGGCGAATACCATGTAGATCCAGATCTCTAGTGAAAGTGTTCCATACTTCTTTCCATTCACCGTCCAGAAGTAATTCTTCAGCCGAATACCAATAGTGATGTGTGTCTGATAAGGTGTTGTGAGCCTGGGCAAGAGTTTTTATATCCAGATCTTCTAGATAAGATCTCAAACCATTAGGAAAGAGGTGAGAAGTAGGGGTACCTATCACTGGATCAATGCCAATCAAAATATCATTGCCATTCCCAACCTGCCATGCGATATGGCGCCCCATATAGGGGATATTCTAAATGAACCCCCTCCAAATAGCAGATACACCACGAGTACTGAACTGTTTTTCTCGAAGCCAAGATACCACAGAGGCCTGCTTCAAATATTTGGTAGTGAGGACTCAGTGCCAGAGACTGTCACTGAAAAGGACCCTCCATAAATTTTTGAGGCGTAGGGCAATGCTAAACCATTGGAGATTCTTAATTCCCCACCCTTCAAATTTCTTTGGCCAAGAGAGATCGGACCAGCTTGCCAAGTGAAATCTGCGATTATTTCTTGAGGATCCCCATAAGAAAGCAAAGGTGATACTCTTGAGCTTGTGCATATTAGAAGCCGGTATAGGGGCGAGACCCATCCAGTAAACCGAAATACTGGAGAGTACGGACTGAACTAGAATCAGCCTGCCACCCAGTGAGAGCATCTTGTGGGTCCAAAGACTGATTTTTTTTTCAAATTTTTGTACCAGCCAGTTCCAGTCCCTAGATCTGTATCCAATGGGTTTGATGTAAAACCCAATATAAATGAAGCCAGTAATGATAGGGAGCTTTTGATAGGGGATGAATCTGGAAATGTTCATGAGTTCCGAAGCTGGAATATTGTTGTGGAGGAATATAGATTTTTCCAAACTGATAGACATTCCCGAAGCTTTGCAAAAGGTTTCAAGTATGACATCAAATGCTACCCATTCCTGAAGAGATCCAGTTCCCATTAGAATAACATCATCCACAAAAAGAAGATGAGTCAGAGCAAGAGTGGGAGAAATATGAATCCCTCGAATAATTCCATGGTTCCGAGCATCAGTAATTAAAACACTGATACCTTCGATGACCAGGATAAAAATTAGGGATGATAGGGGACAAACTTGACGGATGCCCCGAGAAGCAGGGAAAAATTTTGATGGGGTACCATTGATCAGAACAACAAAAGTAGCAGAGGAGAGGAAACCCAAAATCCAGTTGACAGTCTAAAGGGGAGCTCCAATCTGAATTAGAATGAGGCGAATAAAAGTCCAGTTGACCCAATCAAAGGATTTAATCAAATCGAGCTTGAGGATGAAAGCACATAGGTTTTTTGATTTGATAGAGTCCTGTACAATTCTAATAGGTTCAACAATATGATGGTTTTTTAGGAACCTGTATTGTTCCTATGAAATGCCGGAGTCCAGGAAGGGTTTGATTCTAACCGCAATAACTTTAGAGATTAATTTATACAGGAGATTACATAAAGATATGGGTCTAAAGTCAGCAAAGGTCTGCGGCTTGTCTCTTTTAGGAATCAGAGCAATGAAGGTGGTGTTCAAAGAAGAGGGAATGATTCCAGTGACTCTAGTAGAATAGACAGCAGACAGAAGTTCCCTTCCCAAAAGATCAAAAAAGTGCAGGTAGAAATCGACAGGCCAGCCATCCGGGCCTGGACTTCTATCTTTTTTAAAAGATTTTCGAGCTAGTTCGATTTCCCCAAGTGAAACTTAACAAGTAAGATCAGTGGCATTCACATCTGGAATCATCCTAGGATAGAGTAGGACTACCTTGAGTTGTTGGGATAAGCAGGTTCCTCCATCATCTTTGAAAATATTTGCAAAATGTGCTTGTCCCAGTTCTTTGAGAGTAGTCTCATCCTCATAATTAATACCAGCCTCATCTGATAGGGATCAAATTGAATTCTGATTTCTCCGACCAGAAGCCAACATGTGAAAGTATTTAGTATTCGAATCCCCCTATAGAGCCCATTTTGCTCTACTTTTAAATTGCCAAGTGAGAAGAGAATGATTCAATATCAGTTTCCTTTCAGATCTGAGTTGGGTAAGTAGAGCCAAATCCTTTGAAGATAAAATGCCATTGGAAGAGCTAGAAAGGAGAGAGGTGATGGCCTTTTCAATTTTGAATATGTCTTTATCAACCCAGACCTTTTTGTCCTTGATCCATACTTTGGCTTTATTTTTTAGAGTAAGGCGCTTGCATTGGAGAGAGTCAAGATCCGAAACAGAGTCACCCAGGTGGAGGAGGGGCCATCTTGTCGATAACCAATCAGTGAAAGTAGGGTCATTGAGCCAGGATCGGTTAAACTTGAAAGGGTAGTTGAAGGAGGCTCTTTGCTTGTTCCATTTCAAGACAACAGGGTAGGGGTCAGAAATATCCGAGCAGTGAGTCTAGACCCTGTGGATCCCCAAGGAGGGAATTAAGGATCTTGAGATCAGAAATCTATCTAGTCTTTTGCTTATACCCTCAGTTCCAACATGGTCATTGCACCACGTAGGGCCAACACACTGAGGAGCTAGATCCATCAGGCCAAGAGAGTCAAACAGTGATGAGAAGTGGCTAGAGAGGGGGTCTGGAGAAGATTTATGACCCCAAATCTCAGAAGAGTGCAAAGTTAGGTTAAGGTCTCCCCCAAGAATCAGATTTTGAGAGCTGAGGAGCCCACTTCTATGAGCTTTTTCCCAGTAAATTTCGCGGTCTTTATAGGGGCCATATATATTGAGGATCGTGATGGGATAGGAGAGTCCCCAGAAAGGAGCCTAAATCAGGAGGCTAGCACAAGTCTGGTAGGCTTGACATCTGACCTTGTGGGGATTCCAACCCGATAGGAGACCACCTGAGAGGCTAGTGGCACCGATTGCACAAAACTCCCAGGAGGGGAGAAGCTTGGAGAAAGCTAGTAAGGCAAGAAAGGAGCTACACATGGTTTCCTGGAGAAGAATCATATCCGGGCTAAGAGAGCTGAAGAGAGTACGGAGGCTGTGTAGTTTGGCCTTACCTCCAAGGCCCCTAACGTTGAGGGAGACTATCTTCATGGATCACCGTGTTGGGGAGACAGTGCTCTAAGTCCCCGAGGAGGCAAGTTACGGGCTGCATCTTTTAAGCATACAGAGAGAGGAATATAAGGGTGGAATGCGGATGAGAGGTCCACTTGCGACTTACCCTTTTTCCCTCACCGTGACATTGGCGAAATGAATAGAGTTCAGGTGTGGTGTAGAGGGAGAGGTCGGAGTGGTGGCAGTGAAAATGGAGAGAGAGTGTTTGAGGGAAGGGTCGAAGAAGGAGGGGGAGGTAGTTGGGATATTAGGGGAGGGAGGGTATGAGGGGGACAAACCACGGGTAACCAATGGCGGAAACTCAACCAGCGAGGTCAGCGAAGGAACAGGTAAAGCCTGTGAAGGAGAGGCCAGTGACAGAAGAAAAGTCGAGGTTTGTATGGGAGTAGAGAAGTCCACATCCAAAGTAGGGATACAAGAAGTATGGGGAGTCGAAACCGGTGAGACAGATTCAACAAGAGAGACTTCATCCGGGGGTGAGGAGGGATGTGAGCCCAAATTTATATAAGGAGTCAGTGAGGAGTCTGGTAGAGATCCTTTAGTATGGGACAGTAGCAACCCATCAATGACATCTAAATAAGAGGCCGAGACATAATCAATTGGAATAGGAGATGGGTGAGTGCAAGAAGATGATGGACCTTTTTGGCGCGTTAGATGCAATAGAAACCTGAAAAATCAGGCATCCCTCAACTTACTTGGATTTTTTGAG